>JAPYZC010005562.1:0-15326 GCA_030522665.1 Ichneumoninae sp. A BG-2022a | reverse complement strand
CACACTTATTGTAAGCACACTTATTGTAAGCACACTTATTGTAAGCACACTTATTGTAAGCACACTTATTGTAAGCACACTTATTGTAAGCACACTTATGAGTTTACTTAAGTTTACCTGTTAATGTTAATAACACTTCGCGTGAGACTTGTTTTTTTTTTGCATCTACAGGTGAAAACGTATTTGAATCAGCGTGGAGAGATTTAACTGTATATACAGCACTTCTTGCTATTCGGATTGTTTCGAAGTGAGAACGCAATGCGCTCTCGGTCAGTGGATAGTTTTTAAACCACGTACGTGACAAACGGCAATTCGTTTATTATCAAGCCGCAATCTGAGCGTTGCAGGATATTGTACCGCGTGAAATTTTATCACAGACGAACGGGGCTGCCGTTTTAATCCGGTGGAGACATTCTTCGGACGTCGAATTGAAATATCGCCTTTTCCGATACATTTTCAATTCTACTCTAAGGCAGTCCAACGACGAGCGTCGACCCCGGAAAGCTTACCATTGCGGAAGTTGGACGGCAACGTTACAGTACCAAAAAATAACCGAAAAGTAAGTCGACATGGGGGAACCTTTTCTTCTTCTTCTTCTTTCTCTTCTTTCCTAGTGGCTTTAGGCCAAGTGCCAAGGGAGAACCTTTTATGATTACTTGGGGCGTCGGCACGTTACCGCGTCTCTTCGCGTACACACCCTAGCAAGTTGATGGACCGCAATCGGACCGGAAAACGGACTGTAAAAAACGACAAAACGGACTGTACATTTTTTGTTGGCATTTAGTCTTTTTTCTGTTGCGAAAACGGACCGAACGTTTTTTTTTCGAAAAATTTGCTTTGGTCCGTTTTCGGTTCCTGCGACCGAAAAAGGACCAAGATCGTATTTTTATTCTGTCCTTTCATTAAAAACAGAATTAAAAGCAAAAGAACAAAACAATTTTAAAATTTTGCCAAAAAATTTAATAAAAAACATTCGGTCCTTCCTCGGTTTCCGCAACCGAAAAAGGACCAATCCAAATGTACGGTCCGTTTTACCGTTTTTGTGGTGCGTTTCGTTCCCCAACGGACGTGTCCGTTTTTCGGTCCGTTTTTTAGTTTTTTCCCTAAAAACAGAAGTCCGTCAACTTGCTAGTGCAGTACAATAGGTATAGCGACGATTCTTGTCCACAAACGTCCACAATTCTTTTCATATTAATTTTACAAAAATATCTTGTACATTTCACAAAAAAGGTCTACTAATTTTACGAATATTTTTGTTATACAATTAACAAAAAAATAATTGTGAATGTTCGCGTACAAATACAGTTTGTTAAATGTGCAAATCTTTTTCACTGTGCAGTCAATTGGGCGATAATAGTCAAGTTCGCCACGTCGATACAATTTCGCCCGTTCGACACGGCGACAGTGGATAACTACTGTATTAAAGAGGCACCGAGAATATCGCAAATTAAGCGATAAGATTACAAGGAGGAGCGCGCTATATGTATAGGCCATATATAGGACATCAACACCTAGGCTGAGTTTCGTTTACAAATATCAGACCGAAAAACTGTCGACATTGAAAATTCTTCGATACAGAAACGTCCCGTTACTGTAGTAGAACTCGAGTCTCGGCACACGAATAGTCCAAACTCGCTCGCAACGTTGTGCAAAGGTGGTGCGGAGCTTTTGTTATTATCATAAATATACACTGTAAAAAAAAATTTTTTGGAAAACTAATGGAAGCTTTTTTACATAAACTGGTTCTGAAATTTCAAACACATTTGCGTTGCAATTTTACAATAAATTTTTATTCATAACGAAAATTTTCCTAAATTTCAGGCAAAAGATTTTTAGTTTTAATATCTACTTTTTGCTATTTTGCAAAAAAAAAAGACATTTCTCTTGAATTAATGCGACTAATGCAGGCAAATTTTAAACTCCAGTAAGTGACATTTACAATTTATTTTTACAGTAAATTTTTATTTTTAACGAAAATTTTCCTAAATTTCAGGCAAAAGATTTTCAGTTTTAATATCTACTTTTTGCTATTTTGCAAAAAAAAAAAGACATTTCTCTTGAATTAATGCGACTAACGCAGGCAAATTTTAAACTCCACTAAGTGACATTTACAATTTATTTTTACAGTGTACGACAATAATCGCCCTCTCTTTCTCTCTCTCCATTGTCGTTTTATTTTTCTTCGATAAAGTGCGCTGGTGTTAAAACTTGACTATAAGAAATATAAAAAAATCGATTTGAAGTGCGCACCGAGATAATACATCGTCGACAAATAAGAGACGATAATAACAAAGCGTTTGTCAGTGTAACGCAGAGTCGCGAGCGAGGCGAGCAAATAATTGTTCGCGCAAAAGACGTCTCTTCGTCGAAATGCCGAACGACCCTTCGTCGTCGTCGGAGACGACGATCGCCGTTCTCACCGAGGAGAGTCTTCTGTCGTCGCCACTTATTCGGTGCAATAATAACGAGCCCGCCGCACCGGATAAAGGGAGCTCGTCCTCGAACGGCTACTGCAGAATTTGTCACGAAGGTCAGCCGCTGGTTAATTTTCCACGTCAACTTCTTGCGTCTCCATTAAAAATTTAAGCTCGAACTTCGTTCGCGAAGTTCACAATGACGGTTCGGGTTTACTTTTTGTTTTGTTTATTTTGTTACAATTTCGAAAACGAAGTCCGAACTTCGTTCACGAGACTTCAGGTTTACTTTTTTTTGTTTATTTTGTTATAATTTCGAAAACGAAGCCCGAACTTCATTCGCGAAACTTACAATGAAGTTACGGTTTACTTTTTTTTGTTTCCTTCGTTAAACTTTCAAAAACGAAGCCGAACTTCATTTGCGAAACTTACAATGAAGTTTAGGTTTACTTTTTTTTGTTTACTTCGTTAAATTTTCAAAAACGAAGCCGAACTTCATTCGCGAAATTTACAATGAAGTTCAGGTTTATTTTTATTTTTGTTTATTTCGTTAAACCTTCAAAAACAAAGCCCGAACTTCATTCGCAAAACTTACAATGAAGTTCAGGTTTATTTTTATTTTTGTTTATTTCGTTAAACCTTCAAAAACAAAGCCGAAATTCATACGCGAAGTTTACAATGTTTACAAAGTTTACAAAGTTCAGGTTTATTTTTTTGTTTATTTCGTCAAAATTTCACAAGCGATATTTCCGAAATTGCGAACTTCATTGGCGTTTAAACTGACGTTTAATGTCAAATGTTGCCTCATCAGTCTATCGAAACAAAAATTGGTACTTCACTCATGAACTTAAAAAAAATTTAAGTCGGAACTTCATTTTTGACCCCGGCCATCGAATTTTCCCCGGTACTTTTACCGGGGAAAATTCGATGGCCGGGGTCAAAAATGAAGTTCGGACTTCAATTTTTTTTAAGTTCTCTTTAGCGGTCGCTACTCCAAAAATAAATTAGCGTAGAGTAATTTTACCGTCGAGTAAATTTGCCGGGGCGAGTGACCGCTCGTTCGCCAATTAACGCAATTGACCGACGTAAAGTCACCGCTGGCAAATCGTCCCCGATGCAACAAACGCGACGTGTGAAAAAAAAAGTTTAAAGAAAAAAAAAAAAAAAATAGAGAGCCGAGCAGGGGTGGATAACGTCCGCGTGGGAAGTAAGATAACGTTCCACGGTCGTGCGGAACACGATTGTGTACGAACAAAGGTGGTGGAAAGCCGTCGAACAGACTGGCCTCTCCGGGCGTACACAACTTCGCAGTTTCCATACATATTTTGTATATCTGCCGTTTCTATAGAGCTGTGTCAACTATAGCCGTATCTACCGGCCGTATGTGTGTGTGTGTGTGTGGCGACACAAAACGCAGCACGTAAGGTCGCGCGGAATGGGAACACGACAGTTAATTAATTAGTGACGGCATTGCGGAAGAGGGAAACGCTTGAAATATTAATAAGACGGAAGGCTCGGAGTTCCAATGAACTGTTATATAATAATTATAATGTAATTTGTATTACGTTCAGTTAGATTTAAATTTATTTATTTATTTTCATTTTATTAAAAAAAAATTAAAATGTTTGTTAAATTTTTTTTTCATTATTTGTTATTATTATTGTTATTAATATTTTTATATTTTTTTTATGTCCGCTTTGACGGGGTGAGTGTCATCGATCATTCGCCGTACGTAGGAGAGAAGTTGCACGGCCTCTGCGCAAAGGAGGTCGATAAAACGGCAATGTAGGAAAAGCAGCGTCTATCGATACCAGCTTTGTATATGTAGGATAGACGTACACCGTCGCACGACGACGGTGATAATAGTAATCGGACTGACGTCGATAGAAGATTTCCTCAGCCGCTTCCGTCGAAGCAATTGCTTTACACGAAAATAACAGCAGGTTTTTTTTTTTTTTAAGATTCTACTTTTTTTCGGATTTCTTGGGGTAGGTTTGTTTCATCGATTGAGAGAGAAATTTGGTTTTGATATCTGGACCGTAGACACGAAAATACCAGAAATGAAATTTTCACTTAAAAAAAAAAAATTCTCAACAAAGGTTTCTATAAGGAAGCGAAAAAAAGACAGAAATTAATTGTAAAAAAATTGGTTGCTATTGCATTTTTGTTGCAGACTCCGGGTCGAGGAACTGATCGATCCGTGCGAGTGGTCGGGAACGATTCTTTTGAATTTTGTGTTTTGTAAAGATCTTTGTTTTTTAAATTTTGTGTTTTGTAAAGATCTTTGTTTTTTAAATTTTGTGTTTCGTAAAGAATTTTGTTTTTTTAAATATTGTGTTTTGTAAAGAATTTTGTTTTTTTAAATTTTGCGTTTTGTAAAGAATTTATTTTTTTTTATTTTGTTTTTAAAGAATTTTTCTACCGCCGTCCTCGTTGTGGAAGATTTTTTTGTCGATTAAGAGAAAAATGTTACTTTGATATTTAGACCATTGACACGAAAATCCCAAAAATAAACTTTTCACTCACAAAAAAATTTCCCAACAAAGCTTCCTATAAGGAGGCAGAAAAAATGACAGAAATGAATTGTAAAAAAATGAGTTGCAATTGCATTTCTGTTGCAGACTCGGGGGTCGAGGAACTGATTGATCCGTGCGAGTGTTCGGGAACGTTGGCGCTGATACACTCCAGTTGTCTCGAGAAATGGTTGTCGACGTCGAATACCGAACGCTGCGAAATTTGCAAACATCCGTTTTACATAGAGAAGAAAAATAAATCGATATTCGAGGTAATACGAATATGATAAAATCGCCGAAAACAATTTTTTTTCTCATTCCGCCGAAGCGGATTATCCGATCGAATATCCGACCTTATATATAGTAATCTATATGACTATGCATTAATCATATGTGATCATGTGTGAATTATATATGAATTTCGCCCGGGGACATATTTTACCAATAATACGATAATTCAAACATGACTCACATATGATTCACATATGGATAATGTATGATTATTTTTTCGAGCATAAATAAAATTTAGCTCCATTGCCCGGTTAATCAATGATAACGAGGTGGCCTGGCAATTTTTGGCTGAATATCAAAGAACTGAAAAAAAAAATTCGGAATCACGTATTCCCATATATATATTTTTTTGCGTTCAACACGAATCTAGTTCAAGTTGAAATTCGCAGATATATGTAAATGTCAAGAGTAAACTCATAGAAAAAAAATATTCTTTTCCATTTTCATTTGCGTCGCACTCAGCCTCGCGTAACATTTTTCCAATCAGAAATATTTATTCTGCCCAAAACATGATCGCATGTCTTATCGACGGTCTTCGCTTATCTGAGAGCCTTGCAATTTTTTGGCTCAATATCAAGGAGTTGAAAGAAAAAAAAATGTTCGTCACCGCGTATTTCCGTATATATTTTTTTTTTGCGTTCAACACGAATCTAGTTTTAGTTCAAATTCGTAGATATGGACATAAGTGTAAACAGTAAAAATTAACAGAAAAAAAAATTATTATTTTCATTTCCGGTGCACTCAGCCTCGCGTAACCGCCCGTGTGAAATATTTATACTCTACAAAACATGCTCGCATGTCTTATCAGGCTGTCTTCACTTATCTGATAAGATTTCTCACAGCCTTCAAAATAGACTTCCTCTCTGTTCTAATATAAAAGAGCTTGTTTACTATAAGTCTAACGACTAGGGAGGCAGATAGATGGAACATTTTCTTTTATATATATTTTTTCCCAAATTGATGTACAGTCTATTTGGCAATGGTGGAAGACCAGAAACGCTCACGGAGCGCGAGGCATCGCGGGCGATGCCATTTGTCTCATCATACTGACTCCACTCTGCATAGCAGCGACTTATCTGTGTGGAATCGGTGCATCGGCCTACACGCGACTCGGTTTTTGGGAGGGTGGCGGATTGGCGGTACTCTGCTGCATGCTTGTCGCCACTTATTGCTTGTGGCTCGTCGTTACTCTCAAGTAAGATAAAAGGAGTCCTTTTTTCGTTTAAAAAAATGATATTTTTTCATTAAAAAAAAATGATTTTTTTTCATTAAAAAAAAATGATTTTTTTTCATTTAAAAAAAGGATTTTTTTCGTTTAAAAAAAGGATTATTTTTGTTTAAAAAAAAGGATTATTTTTGTTTTAAAAAAAGGATTTTTTTTGTTTAAAAAAAAGGATTTTTTTTGTTTAAAAAAATGATTTTTTTTTCGTTTAAAAAAAATTAAATTAGTAATTTGCGATACAAGTGCGGTAAAGCGAACTTTAGACTCACTTCATAGTCGGCGTATGATGTTCACTACGCCGCACTAGTATCGCATAATATTTTCTGTACCGAATGCAAGAGAAGTGCTAATCCGTGACTGCTGATTGAGACTGTACAGCCAGTGTGCGTAAAGTACGAGAAGCGTGCGTAAAGTATGAGAAGCGTGCGTGAAATAAAAGCGGCCCGATGTGCACATGCCGTTTATTTATAATACACTCGGCTGTGAAGCGCCACTTACGCCACTCTCGGCAGGCACGAAAAGTAGCACTTTATATGCATAAGTTACATAAATGTTTTTTGTTATTTAAAAAACAATAAAAAGGATTTTTATTCTTATAAAAAAAATAAAAATTTGTAAACAAAAAAATGTTCTCCTCACAATTTCTCGATCGATAATGCCGATAGGTTCCATTACAAATCTTGGCGCGATTGGCGCCGAAGGAATCAGAACATAAGGCTGATGGTGAAGCATCGATCGGACGAGGATAATTTTAGGAAGCTCGAGATCTGGATAAACGCGCACGATGGAAACAACAACGCATCCAACGTTCAGGCAATGTCTCCGAGGATGAATCGTTTGACTTCGTGGCTGGGAATGCCTCTCACGCATACCAGTGAGTCCATCTACGCCGTCCAACAGACAACGTTCGTTTAGCCCATTTATTAAAACCGAACAAAATCTACCAATAATTCATTCGCCCACTCGCCCCGTCGATTGCTTATATTAAGTAATGCGACATTTTTCACTTCATTAATTTTTTTTTTAACCCCCCAACTCAAACTCGTTCGTGAAATTTTGTCACTATTTTATTTATCGCGTTCAATTGTAATTTTTAACGTCGTTCGATAAGCTATATTTTTTATGTGGTGATAATAAGATAATAATTTTTATACTTTGATAAGAAAAGAAAATGTATTTTATTTTATTTTTAAAATTTTTTCCTTCTCCCGCAAAACGATAGCTCGAATTCGAGGGACAGCGTACATTATTCATGTGATATTCGGGGAAATGAACGGCGCGAATTCGGAGTCAGAGAGGCGTATTCGAGTAAATAATACAGAGACCTATAATGCGGGTAGCGGAAAAGCTGAATGACGAAGACGCGAAAAGGCCTCGTCGTGGACGTAGATTTAACTCATTCTCGTTCATAAAATGTCGTCACTATTTTTATTTATCGTGTTCTATTGTAATTTTTAACGTCGTTCGATAACCTACATTTTTTTATGCGCTGATAATATGATAATATGATAATATACTGATAATTTTTATACTTAGATAAGAAAACAAATTTATTACATTTTTTTTTCCGTTTTGGCGTAACATGATGGCTCGAATTTGGGGAACGACATAAATTTTTCATGTGATATTGGAGGAAATTATCGGCGGAGTAAATTATACAGAGACTTATAATTCGGGTAGAGGAAAAACTTAATAATTCAGTCGCCAAATGGTCGTCGATTTAACTCATTTTCGTTCATAACATTTCGTCACTATTTTTATTTGTCGTGTTCAATTGTAATTTTTAACGTCGTATAATAAGCTATATTTTCTTCGTCAGCTTTTATAAAAGCTAATTTTTACACAAAAGTTGGAAATTTCAATTTTACACTTTTGCGAAAAAGCGATACGAAAATTAAATTTTCCAACTTTTTTTTTTACTGTGATAACGAATTAATAATTTTTATACGTCCATTTAACACATTCTCGTTCATAAAATTTCAACGGTATTTTGTGTATCCCGTTCTATTGTAATTTTTTTCGTCGTTCAATAAGCTATATATTTTTGCTTCCTCATAGAGGAAGCTTTGTTTTGGTCCAAAAAAAAATTCGAGATTTTAATGAAAACATGTTCAGAATGTTCCAAAACGTCGAAAAATCATATTTAGAATAAATGTCCGGATGTATGTGTGTGTGTATGAAATAGACGTGCAAAATTCAAACCGCTATAACTCGAGAACGCCTTGACCGATCAAGCTGAAATTTGGGACACATCATGTATAATCAGTAGTCAATGTTTGGTAAAAATTTCATTCAAAAATGTTCAGTTGTTTTTTTGTGTACACCATTTTTTATTTCTCCAAAATGTCTGTTCGCGCTTTAGCGCTCGCAATTTTTTAGCTATCGGGCTAAAAACGCGTACAACACAGATGGAATATGATCACCCGACGATCCCATTAAAATTTCAAGAGAATCGGTCGAATCGTTTAAATTTTACGTCATTTTGAATTTTTCGAATTTCAGGATTTTTTAAAATTTGAGACGAATTTTTCCGTATCAAATATTCATCTACGAATGAAATAAGTGTCAGATTTGTGATCAGCGTGGAAAAATACATTGAGTATAGTCTCGGAGCGACGCCCGACGAAAAAAGTTTATCGAGAATTTGGATAGCCAAAATTGAAAAATTAGTAATTTTGCGTATTTTTAAACAGCGATTTCCTTGCTATCCGATGGCATCGCGGAAATACGCAGGTGCCTATCGTGTTCTACAGCAAGAACACGGTCTACAGACGAAGTGGAAAGAATTAGATAAAGCGATGTCATTGGGATTTCTGGAATAAAAATCGAAAGGGCAAACCAAAAATTCAGGAGCGCATACTTCTATGTATTTTTTCGCGCCAAGCGGAGATTCGACAAAGTGAAACGTGACGATGTAATTTTTTTTACGCACTGAACCTGAATCGGTCGGCCGTTTTGCATAAACGTCTAAGACTTTAATGTTGAAAAAAATTGAAAATTGAAATTTTCATATCGCTTCCTCATACAGTTGAAAATTAAAATTCAAATCGCTTCCTCATAAAAGCTGAAAATTGAAATTTTCATATCGTTTCTTCATAAAAGTTGAAAATTGAAATTCGCGAAGCTTCCTCTATGAGGAAGCCAAAAATACAGACAATTGTCAACTTTATGAAGAAGCGATATGAAAATTTCAATTTTCAGCTTTTTTATACAGTGATATTAAACTGATAATTTTTATACGGCGATAAGACAAAAAAAAAATTAAATTGTGTTTTTTTTTTACTTTTCGGGCCAAACGGTAGCTCGAATTCGAGGGACGAGCATACATTTTTTATGTGATAGATTCGAGGTAATGAACGTCGCGGATTGGGAGGCGTAATGGCGGAGTAAATAATACAGAGGCCTATAATGCGGGTAGAGGAAAAGCTGAATAAGGAAGACGCGAATTGGCTCGAACAAGTGTGTCGTGGACGTCGATTTCCGCGAGGTACGCATACAACACGGTAGATACGATGAATAGTTGTTAACTCGATCGTTTCAAAGTTAAGTTGGCCAGAACAACACGTCGACAATAGACGGTGAGGTAATGCACGAAGCTCTACAAAATGTTATAGTGTTGCGACCCCGCGGAACTTTCTGGATTGCCAGGCAATCAACAATTCACGAGAACAATGTTTCAACTACGTGTGTCGTTTTCCATTGGAAAATGAAAAAAGTCTCGCGTGACTAAAAGGTCTCGAGACTTCTTAATTCGACATGTGTTACCGGCACGCGCGTTATAAAAAAATATATCTACGAAGGAAAACAAAATGGGCGTTGCACGCAAAAAGAAGGTCTCGGCTTCATCGGCTCCAAATATTAGCCAATATTTTTGTTCAATCATGTTTTCAATCATTTTAGCCAATATTAAAAAAAATAATTTTAGCCAATATTTTTTCAATCATTTTACCCAATATTTTTTTCAATCATTTTAGCCAATATTCTTTTCAATCATTTTACCCAATATTTTTTTCAATCATTTTACCCAATATTGCTTTCAATCATTTTAGCCAATAACTTTTTCAGCAATTTTAGCCAATATTTTTGTCATATCTATTTCGTCCGATGTTCTTGAAATTTTTAAGGCCAAAGGTATTTTTTTTGTTATAAAAATAAAATGTCATATGAGATTTTTAGTGTATGAATTTTTTTTCTAAGAATCACTGGATTGATAAATATAATCAAAATTTGAAATGTTCGCTTTACTGAAAAATGTCCGCTACAATAAGTCTTCCCCCGTATGAAATGAGAAATAACGTAGATGAGTGGTGAATATGACCTGGTCCATGTATCATCGATTTGCGTGTTAATCGGGTTGGCCCATATTCGCCAACCCTATATCAATTTTCGATGTCGCTAAACGCTCACGAGCTAAAGACCACATGTCAAGCTCGTATTTTGTCATTGACACCGCATCGTTATCCATTCGCTAGTGTCGTACATAGATACGCGCCTTGTCCCACATATTTTCAAACTGTTGAAAGGCCATGCTAGCAGTCTGCTACAATATACAAACTTTGTCTAATCGAGCGTTTTCAGTTCGTAATATAGTTGTGCTTATAGGGGAAGTTCTTATCGCGACCATGCAGCTTTCGCGACCTTCTCAAAGCGATGAAGAAAACTGCAACTATTATTATAGTTTAAAAAAATTTAATTAAAAAAATTAATCAAGAGCTACATTTCCGGCTTGCAATGTCAACCGAAAAGATATCTCGATGAGTATAGTTTTCTCGATTTTGTCATTTCGACAAAAATATTCGCCCGACCCACAAACCATATTTTTCAAAGGTTTCAATAATATTTTTTTTTAATCTCGAAAATATTTGAACAACATTAAAAATATTTTATCAGTATTAAAAATATTTTATCAATATTAAAAAATAGTTATGAAATGTTTTTAAAAAATGTTAAAAATATTTTTTTGTCCGCTCATAGATCTTACATTGAAGTGTTTCAGAAATGTTTCACGGAAATGTTTATTTAAACAATCCAGCGAAAGAAATTGTGAAAGATTGCATCACCAATCGAAATGGCACATACACACCCGCATAACTACGGAAACATTCGCAGAAATGATTCAGTGAGACATGAAATAGAAAATATTTTGAAACATTTAATAGACGTTTCGTTGGAATATTTTAATAGAATATATAAAAATATTATTTTCATATTTTTTAGAAACATTTCGTAAGATTTGAAAGATCGACAATAGTTCTAAAATTATTTCACAATATTTCGTGCTATATCGGGAACACCAGTCGTGACGTATAAATAAGGCTCATAAGGCTTATGATGCACTATGTGAATGCAATATGGACATTTTTTACGTGTGTCGCGAAGGACTGGTTGACAAAAGTCCATTTTGCCCCGTTCTCTCCAATGTATACATGACGAGAGAAAAAAAAATAAGACCTCGAGATTTAAATAATTGAAAGCGATAAGCGGTCGACAGGTGCCCGGTGTCTCATGTATAGAGCAGCATGCATTATTTGTAGGTGACGAGGTGATTCTTATATACATAGATATCAATCGGCGGAGTCTAAGAGGTCTGTCATATTTTCGATCAGACGACGACCTCGCGAATTTTCGCGAGGTCATCGTCTGCGAGGGCTCGTGTCGCGAGCCCTCGCCTTCGCGCCCCTTCGCGCTACTAAGCTACTAAACAGTTCGCATCTTAAAATAAACGTTTGTAAACATCGACCGTACAACCCGCGAGGTAACGACGAACGCCAGTCGGGATGTCACTAGGACGGGGATCGCTGTCGTAATGTGCACACCACTAGGTCCATTAAGGGTGCACCATAAATTCCCAACCAAAAGTTGAATTCGAATCAAAAATGCAGTTCAAGACTTCAAAAAAAAAGCAGCCCTATTAAGACCTTTGATTTTTCATAGTAATAATGCCAAAAAGTTACTAAGAAATTATTATTACAATAACTTGTTTAAAGCAATCAGAAAACCTGTTCTTTTTTATTTTTAATGAATTTCTCGACTTTTAAGGAGGTTGGAGCAAGTGGTGTTCATTCCGCCTAAATTCGAGAAATTCGGGCAAGAATTGCAAACACTCCCCAATGACATAATAATAATTTCAAAATGTTATTAACAAATTGTTGAAAAAAAATTGTTCATCAAAATATGTGGTAACTCAACTTTTTTTTTATGAAAATGATTCGGTTACTTTTCGGAATACGTATGAATTTTTTCAGATTTTTATCTTTATTTTGACTTTTGTACATTTTTCCATGTAAAAAACAAGAAAAATCAAAGTAGTATGAAAAAATTCATACGTATTCCGAAAAATGAACGAATCATTTTTATTTTAAAAAAAGTTGAGTTACCACATATTTGAAGGTTTGAGGCGATAACGCGGACCCGCCAGATGGCGCCACGCGCCACCAAGCGGTCTCATTGGCTGATCTTTGGCCGCTCATAACTCTGAAACTACGGGCTCTACAAGAAATTTTCAAAGGGAAAGTTTGTTCAAATTTGGCATCTGAATACGATCCACCCTTTCTTGGTCCAATTCCGAGTGGATATTTATGAGCCCCCGGTAAATTGTACCGCGCATCGAGAAAATGCCTTTCATCAAGTTATCGAAGCTTTCCTGGCCTTCTACGTGTTCAGCTACCGGTTAGGATTGAATCTTTCGTACGAAAAGACAAAAATCACTCTACACTTGTGTCCCAAAAGAGCTTCTTGACGTACCCCGCGATCATTAACCTCGTTCCATAGAGAATCGCGTTTGCCAATCGTTAAAAGTTCGTTGCGACGACTGGTTCGCTACATCGGAAAATCCATGTTACATTAATGCTCTGATACGTGGCAATTCAAAGTCACTCGCCTCTTTGACGACGTGGACTCAGGACGTAGAATTAGGTTCTTCTACCTATAATCGACGAAAGCCAGCCGGCTCTCCTAACCGGCTATGCTCTGTATATGTACATATATATTAATGGGTCGTTCCACGAGAATGATTACTCATCGGACTTCTAAGAAAATACAATACTACGGAGTTATCCAACTCGGCCTTGAGAACCGGGGTTCGCCTTGCAAGAGGACAACGTGCAGGGTTATCATTAGCCTACTTTGCCGAGGTATGCCCTCTAATATCAATACATTATGCCCCAATCCTTAAGACGCCGTATACATTTTCTACCATCATTTTCTATTGACATTTTTTTTTTGCTCATGCTCGGCCATCGTTACGAGTTCAAATGTCAAATGTGTTTTACCTATCTTTAACCCTCTCCGACATGAATTTTATACAAAATTTCCGAAACTAGACGAACGAATTTTTTTAAAGATTTTTTTTAGTCGACACTGTCTGAGATTTTTTATTCAAGCCGATGTGTTAAAAAATTCCAAACGCATTTGAACGTTAACCCTCTCTGACACGCATTTCGTAAAAATTTTCTGATGCAAGTCGAACGCATTTTTTAAATATTTTTCAGACACATTTAAACGTTAACCTTCTCTGACACGCATTTCATAACATTTTTCTGAAACAAGTTGAACGGATTTTTTAAAACTTTTTTTGATTTTATTTGACACTGACGGAGATTTTTTTGTTCAAACCTATGTGTAAAAATTTCCCAAACGCATTGAAACGTTAACGCTCTCTGACACGCATTTCATATAAATTTTCTGAAACAAGTCAAACGAATTTTTTTTTACTTTTTTTTTTTATTTGACACTGTCGGAGATTTTTTTTCAAGCCGACGTGCAAAAATTTCCCAAACGCATTTAAACGTTAACGCTTTCTGATACGCATTTCATACAAAAATTCTGAAACAAGTCGAACGAACTTTTTTTACTTTTTTTTTTTTTATTTGACACTGTCAGAGATATTTTGTTCAAGTCGTCAAAATTTCAAGTGTAAAAATTTACCAAACGCATTTAAACGTTAACGCCCTCTGACACGCATTTCATATAAATTATCTGAAACAAGTCGTATGAATTTTTTTTACTTTTTTTTTTTATTTGACACTGTCGGAGATTTTTTGTTCAAGCCGACGTGTAAAAATTTTCCAAACGCATTTAAACGTTAACGCTTTCTGACACGCATTTCACAAAAATTTTCTGAAACAAGTCTAAGAGAATTTTTTTGTACTTTTTTTTATTTGACACTGTCCGCGATTTTTTGTTCAAGCCGCCGGATAAAAATTGCCCAAAAGTATTTAACGTTAACGCTCTCTGACACGAATTTCCTATAAATTTTCTGAAACAAGTCTAAAATAATATTTTTAAAACACAGTTTTTCTGGAAACTCTCTCAGATTTTTTGTTCCAGCCGACGTTCAAAAATTGCCCAAGCGTATTTAAATACTCGACTGGGCTCGTTTGACGAACGTGTTGCGGAAAATGTTTATAAAATATAATAAGCGAAGGGTCACGGCGATACGCTCAATAGTGTAAGAGGGATCGATAAATTATAATAGTGTGTTATCGTATCAAAATGAACGGCGCTGTTGGCTCTTCCTCGCGTTGTGACGAGAGACAATATTGTGCACCGTTTACGAGGTCGCGTGAAAACCAGTCGATAATTCATTACATTAACACGACAGAGCGCTTGCATGCATGAACCGAGGGCGTTTCGTTTTGTTGTCCAATTTTCGATAGTTCAGTTGAACATTGAAGTTCGTGTTCAACACGTCAATCCTACGAACGGACGAATAATAAATATATTGCGTGCGCTCAGTATGCCGTGTGGTGCAAGTTTTCTGTCCTCACCACTGATACGACAATGTCCGCACGGAGAAAAAAAAATTGTTGGGACAACAAGATTTTTGTTACTGTAACAAATTTAGATTGTTAATATAGGGATAACAAAACCAGCTTGTAACCATAG
>JAPYZC010005561.1:0-21781 GCA_030522665.1 Ichneumoninae sp. A BG-2022a | reverse complement strand
TATTCTTACATACGTGTCAATGAAGTTTTATATACTGTATATGCATAAAACTTCATATACATTTATGAATTTTCAAACAAAGATTTTTTACAGTGTACACTTATTGGGCATTGGCCTTGAGAGCTATCTTCACGGACTCGGACTCTTCTGCGCACGCGCCTATCTCTTCTGCGCATACGGCTATCTGCTTCAATCTGCGGCACATGTGCTTATCAACTTCTCCTCTGCCAGCAGGCTTCACCAACGCCGCTTCTCCATCCGTGGTGATCTCATCAACTGCGTTCACCACCGGTCGTCGATGAGGAAGTGTACCCATATAAATCTTGTAATCAGGCAGGCTGCACGCCACCCGTCTCGCACATTCGACGAATCTCGAAACTCAAGATCTTCGGCTTCTCGCACTTAACGCTAATGTGGTGTTTTTCCTACTCGACTGGACGCACTCAAGCTGTTAGGTTACCTAACCGGTCGTTCCTAAGCAGTAGTCAGAGAGGATAAGTCGTGCTCTGATTAGCTCCCGACATCTGCTCGAGTCCATCAGGGCTCTATTCTTGGGCCCCTACTATTCTCTCTATTTATCAATGATATTGCAGATGCTACTGCAATATCACGCTACTGTGACCACCTGATATTTGCTGACGATACACAAATTTACCTCCAATGCTTGCCTTCTGACCTAAGAAACGCCATGACTCTCATCAATTACGATATCGGAGTTGTTGCTGACTGTGCTGCAGCGAGTGGTCTCTACTAAACCTAAAGAAATTCAAGATTATGATCCCTGGTAGCAGTCCTTAACGTAGCCTTGATCCTGCTGTATTACCGCCTGCTATCGTCAACAATACCACGGTTCCCTTTGCTCACGATGCCTGTAATCTTGGTGTACGTCTCTCTTCTAATTTTACCTGGAAGAAACATATCTCTTTCGTTTCCCAAAAAGTCCATGCGTCCCTTCACAAGTTAAAATATCACAAGAACTCACTGTCGGCGGCTCTTCGAATTAAACTCGTCACCGCGTTAATCTTCCCGCATCTTGTCTACTGTTGCGCCGCCTATCGCAGCTTGTCAGATGAACTTAATACAAAACTTCAACGCCTTCTCAATATGTGCATTCGTTTTATCTGCAATCCGTACCGTGACGTGCACACAACCCCCTATTGCCACCAGTTGCGATGGCTCTCTGTGAAAAATCGTCGGAGCTGTTACATTGGGATGGAAGTCTACCGAATCCTTAACTTGCAGTCGTCATCATACGTGAGCGTACTTTTCATTAGGCGCGCAGTTGCTGGTTCTCGAACAACTCATCAACTTCGTCACGAAATAAACGAATCTATCAAGAGACGCGGTAGCGTCTCGACGCCAAGTACTTAAAAAAAAAATTTATATATAGGACACGAGCTTTCCAACGCGCCTAGTTACGATCATAACTGTTAAGTAGATGCTGAGATACGGTAATCGTACCCCTCACGAGGTCCGAAATTTCTATCTAAACCTCAACATACCGGTACATTTGTTATTCCACTTCATCGAACGGCTGCGTATCGTAACGCCTTTCACTTATTCGCAGTCTATCTATGGCACTCTCTTTCACTATCAGTAGTTTCGTCACCTTCGCTTACACTGTTCAAGAGTCGTCTCTTTGATCATTTATTCCAAACAGAGATAGACCTAGTGCGTCAGGTGTAATTATCAAATTTAACTTTGTTAATAAATTCTACGTTCCATTTGTGTTCACTGAGTGACTGTTTATATTATCTTATATTTTAGTTAGTCGTAAGTTCTTAAGTTTGCGCTTCTTACTTATTCATAAGCATCGAACTCTAATTTTGTTACTAAACTCGCAGCATTCCTGCTATATTACATTTACTACTATTTATTTTGTTATCTAAAACGTTTGCCCTTTAGTTTGAGTTATGCATAATAAAACCAATCAATCAATCTCTCTCACTCGCTCTCGGTGTATAGTCGTGGTCGTAGTCGGCTTGGTACCAGGCGTCGACGCTCGGCGTCCTCGAGCGCTGGCGCTACCGTCGTACTCGAAACTTCCCTCGCGGGCTACGAAGTGGGTTAGGTCGATGAGGCCACGACACGATGGCAGCGGCGAGTTCTACACAGCGTTCTCGATGCCGCTGCTGACACCGCCGCCGACGTCGCCGTCGCTATCGCTGCCGTTGTTGTTAATGTTGTTGTTGTTTCCGTTCAACATTTTCCAAACGTCCAAAAAAATTTTCACCTAACTGGTCACACAATGATTGTTATCCAATTAACATTCCTTAAATAAGGAGCACTTATCTAAATAGTGACCTCAGCGGATGAAATATATGTCAAAAAGGGCGTATGAATTGGTAGAATTTTTTTTAAGGCTTTCATTGGACAAGGTCATTAATTTTGCATTGGGAGGTAAAAGTTCGAAGGGCACGATAAAATGGCCGCGGCTGGTATCCGGAACTGACCGGTGTTTCAAAGGTAACATTCGACAGGAAGATATTTATAAGGTATTTTTTAATGTTCGTTAACAAACACGGAATGCGAGTGAAATGGAGGAGCGTCATTATCTTCGTAATTGGAGGCGGGGGTTATCATGTAGGCCATACGACGTCATATCTCGAGCACTGTCAACAAAATGGCCGACGGTGCTCGGCGTGTGCGAGTCAGGCACGTGGATACGGGAAGCGGGAAAAATTCTCAAGCTCTACAGACTACTACTATTATTATACTCGGTACATAAGCGGATTCGTGTTCCAAGAGACTTTTCCTTCTACAGTTCGATCCTCGAGCGCGAGAACGCTCAAATATAACTCCAAGAGTCGAGTGTGCAAAAATAAGCGATGAGTTCTTACGGAAACTCTCGTAAAACGAGGGAGATTTTGTTTTCGTCTTTTTTTTTTTTCTTTCTGAAAAACAAACCGACCAAGTATCTTTCGTTTTCAAAGTCGATATCTAGCGAGTAAGCCAATTCTCTCCGTGTCAGCTTGACTTTTGTTGTTTACTCGACCGAGTGCCAAGGAATTGTCGTTACTCCTCCAACCAGTATCGAACGACTGTAAGACAAGTCCGAGTAAAATAGTCAAAGTAAAATAACTCTCTGGGTTCGTCGACGAAGCAATTCGGAGCTCGTTGATAATCGAGTTCGCTCGGCTCGACGACGACGCCGACGACGACGTCGGCAGCGCGCAACGCGACAGCCTGCCCCGGTATCGCGCTGTGTGTCATAACAAGCTCTTCGTGCGTCTGACTCACGCTCTATATCTACTGCGACCACGCGTAATATCTTTCGCTCAGAGCAGCGCGCTGCTCCCGTTGAACATTCGAAAAATTCTATTCGAAAAACAGCTGAGTTTCATGACTCCGCGTACGCAAAATAAAATGATGAGCGATGGAACCAGTCATTGACGGTTCAATATCCAATTTACCATATATTTGCCTCCTTGGCGGAACACTGTTTTAAAGAGAAATCTTTACCAATTGTATCAAAAAATTCGGCAAAAAATTGACAAATGATAGTGAATCGTAGTGTCATAGAGTTTTGTATATTAAAGTAAAAATTAATCTGTTGCTTAAAATCTAAATGCATATAATGTAGATAATGCATTTTGTATGAGAGTAAAATGCTTGAATTTCAATTCTTCCCTCATGGAAGACTGAAAAATTTCGTAAGGGTTTTCAAGATTCTAGGTATTACGTTGGTCATATCGATCGAGCGTCGAGTTCCCGGATACCAGAGCCCGTCTGACTGGACACTACGGTGCTGGAAGTTCTCTACTTCTGATGCTGGCTAACGTATGATCCACCCGACGTTGGGATCGTTTCTACCTCCGTTCGTCGAAAACGGTCAGGATGGTCCGGTCCTGAAACAATACTAGAATGCACTTAAGTTCAACTTTTTCCGCGATGTACTCTGGGGAACGTCGCGTTGTTTCATTAGGAGACTCTCGTTGTCCTCATTGTCGTCACCCCGGACCCCGACGAACTTTACTTTCATTAGCAGCATCAGCAACGCTTACCCAGAACGTTATAAAAGGATAATCGCAAAAAAAAAATCACTTCCCCCACAGGTTTCCCGGCGACAAGCAACAAAGTGTATTATCATTTTGTTGCGCGTTGCAAAATGTTTCTCAAACTAAAATACAATAATTTAACAGAATAAAATTTGAACGCATGATGCTCGTTAGCAACTGATCAATTCAATACACATATTCATTAGTTTATCAATATTTTATGTCTTCTAGTGATCGAAACTTTATACACGATTCCATGAAGCCGTACATCATTGTCCGATCGCGAAACATTATTGGATATTTGTTCCGCTGTTGCAAATATTGCTGCTGCAGTAGCTTTTCAGTTTTGTTATTCCGCCTAGATGTACATACACAATGATGATCAAAACCCCGATCCGAAATACAATCGCCGGTACCAATAACGACGTCGTCTATTTACCCGTTACACATGGCGCGTCGATAAACAATGGACCCGATATGGACATAATGCACGCTCATTACAGCAGCTCCCGAAACTTTTTGAAAATACGTTTTGTAGATCGAATTTCGTAATACCTTTCAACAAGGTAACGAGATCAGAGCTTTAATTGACTTCTTTTGCCATACAATTTAATTAGCATATCAGTCTTGTATATCGCTTCGTGTGCAGTCGTGTCGCCAGTAAAGATTTTTCAGTCCCTATTGTGTTACCCTACACGTGCACTATCAATTAATCGAGGATCGCTCGGTTAATGTGTATTCAATAAAGAAGCAACCGTTAAAAACCCACCATTATAAAATTTAGCTCATAGAATCGAGTACATCCTTCCAAGACAAAACAAATCGTAAATTGTCCTCAGCGGAAATAGCGGTAAAAAAAATTGTCGACGCAGGCTCGTCAGTAGCCCATTGCAACGCATAGACAATGATTTACGATTTTAATAATTTATACAAAATAAATCTATCGTCTGATAGGAGAAAAAAAATATCGCATCGAGAGCCGTGTTATACGGACAAACAACGCGCAATTTATAATAAGCGCTGTACTGAACTCCCGTTATGCTATATACGTGCGCGATTTTGGGATCCGGTGTACCTAGTGTACTATAGAGTAGTACATATTCGAGCGAACATGGATACATTATAAATGAATATAGTATGTATTGAGCTTTGGGTGTATGTGGTATATGTATCGTACGGGTAGGTATACGCACATTACTACTATACGTACAGTAGATATACTATGCATATAAACGCTGGTGCAATAACGAAGCGAGCGGCAACGTTCAAAACGGGGGAAGCGACGAGGGCAGAGCCGGAGCGTATAAAGAGACAGGCGGGCAGCGCGCAGGCGCGAGGGTCGAATGGAAAAAGATCGGCCCGGGACCGTAGCGGGGGTTGGTGGCCGTATCGATCGTGCTAACATCGAGTTCGTATACCGTCGACGGTATATCCGCGCCTCTCCTGTAGAGAGAGCGCCACGTTCTATCAGCGTTGGAGAGTATCAATGCGACGTGGACGACGTCCAAGAAACTCCTACGGCTCCGGGCTGTCCTCTCCACCGACGTGGCTCCCATCGATTTTTCAAACCCCTTTCGCGATAATTCATTTATTCCATCCCCGTGCAATTTTTCCAATCCCTTTCGAGCGAAAAATTCTATGCGTAGCCGAGTTTTTGAGCAAAAAATGCAACTTCCGTTTTTGAGGACAACGAAAAACCGAAAGGCGTCGTCGCCAAGTCTGGCGGACACTCTGCACGCGCCGACTGCGCGGTTATGAGAACGTAGCCGAGAAACGAAGGATCGGTACAAACAGGGGTGCGGATCCACCCGTACAAGCGAGGCGAAGACTAGGGGTTGGAAGCCGACGGGACGACCAGCCCCTCGTCGCCGATGAGGGTGCGGAGCAGCAACGCCGAGCCATACTGTGCCCCTACGAACGCGCTTCGATCGACCGCCTTTTTTTCCTATTTTTCTTTCTCGTTAATTAGAATAAACACTTAACAGAAAAATCCATGTAGAGTAAAGAATATAGTGACAATACCAGAACACTCGATACATTCGATGCGATTAATCAGGTGATATTTCCGCGATACTTCGCAATCGATAAATCGGACCAAAAAATTTTTCCACGAAGGTTCACAATTGTTTTCTTGCCAATTTTACAATTAAATGTCTTTTTTTGTTCGGCGAATCATTTGACATGGATAAACAAAATTGTAAGATTGAAAATAATATTATAGGATTAAAATGAAAATTGTAAGGTTAAAAGAAACTCGTGCTTTTAACAGTCGAAATTTCGTGGAAAACATCAACGGGCGATCAAATCTGGCAGAGAATTTTGTTACCATAACTGATTTACCGGGTTAACATAGGGACAACAAAATATTTTGTTGTGGCAGCAAATGTTTTGTTGTGGCAACAAATATTTTGCCGTAGGAGCCAAATATCTTTGCTGCTACAACAATAAATTGTTAACGATCTAAATTTTGTTAGAGAAACAGAACTATTTTTCTCCGTGCGCCGTGGCAGCCTGGTAGCGCGCTCGGCGCAGAGGGACCGGTAGCGGCCCAGCGGTTCGATAGAAATTCGTTCCATCGTTGGTTCTGGCGAGCAGCCCGCCAGAACCGAGGACGAAGTACGCAGGACGGTATAAGCCCAGGGTGGGATACAGCGTAGAATTGACGTAGCGAACGTAGGAGGACCCGCGTACCCTTCGGCTTTCTGAGAATCGGCGGCTTCGCATTTCGGGGCTGACACTGTATGGGGTTCTTCACTGCGAAGGAAATCGGACTGTGCTGCGAACGTACAGCAGCCCCCGTCACACGCACGAGGGGGGGAGAATCGATCGTACGCCGCTATCTGTGTTCTTCGACGATCCTATATCGTTCCGCCACGCCACCCTACACGACCTCGACGCAACTCCGTACATCCGGATATCATAATTGAAACGGAGTATCTGTTTTTTAACGTTCGACCGAGCAAAGAGTAAAATTTTCCATTTCGAACTCTATAATGATTTACCGACGAGGCCGCTTCGGGAATATTTGCCCCGACAAAGAGGTCGCTTCTGTCGCGACCCTCCGACCTGAGGAGGATCGATCCGTGCTCTCTCTCTCTCGCGAGCTGCGCGTACCACCGGCACTGCGCGTTCGCGCTATGTCGAATTCGCAAATTCGCCGATCCTGTCGTACCAATTGCTCGATACCGCCTGAGAGCAACTAGATCAATATCTTCGTCGTCGAAAATATGATTATCAACGGGATTATTGATTATCGCCACTTGCGTTAAAAAAAAAATTATTATTATACATTTGCAGAAAGGAAGATTTTTAGACTTGCACCGTCTACGAGCTACGAGTCTAAAACTGATCGAGGCTGTTTAAAAATGAATAACATGGTCTTGTCTACTTTGCACGTAATTGACAGCTCGATGGGATTTAAAAAATATAGATAATTTTTTCTCCCAACTCGAATGATTCGAATAAATGACGATGACAGAGAATAACTCGAAACATAATGATTTTGAGGATTTTTTAAAAAATATATATAAATGCGGTTTTCCGTGATACGGCAAAGAGGGCGTTGCGGTGGTTTCTCGGTGGCGGGGAGGTGAGGTGAATCGATCGGTGCACATATTCCTCTGTGACCTAGCCTGTCGACGAAACCCGAAATGAAATCAGAGAACTCGGTAGGAGCGCCAATGAGCACGCAGCGCAACGCACCGCGTTATCGTAGCGCAACGCGTGCGGGGTAACATCCCCTTCACGCGTGGACGACGTTAGTCCTAAAACAAAGGGAGATTTTTTGGGAATGGAACATCGTGGCTCCCTCGAAAGCTCGCAGAAACGAATGTCCCCCAGCTGCCCCTCCCCACCCCCCCACCGCCTTTCCTGAGGGTACACCATGACGCAATGAGAATCTTTGGATATTCTTTCTGTACTTGGTCGGCAAGCTTTGTCAAAATCGAAAGTCTATATTTGCCGCAGGAAAAAAGATCGATTGACAACGATAGATACTGTAGATCATTGCTACGCTAAAAAAAAATTTCGAAAGACCAATTTTTTATTCTTTCTTCAATAGTCGCTATAAGACGTTTCTCTGAGGAGAAAACTATTTACTGAATTAAACTTGTAAATATTGAATCAGATGTAATTCGCTTAAACCAACGAGTAAAATTGTATTTCGATATACTATATGCACTGGTAACGGATAAATATGATACGGCCGACTATTGGAGTAAATCGTTGAATTGATTTCGGTCTATTTTTATTTCAGTGCAGTGACACTCGTAAGAATGAGATAATCGAAATAATGTGGTACAAAAGCCGCGACGGGACGTTGCGAGAGGTAGACCCTTTCGAGGGAAGTCGGTGAGTCTGTTTCGCGGAGACGGATAAGATTCGACCGCGAGAGCAATTTAAGTTCTAGCTCCGCAAAAGTATAGTCCAATTCTTCTATACCGTGCGCGAGGCTTTAGTGTATTTCTGTATACGTGAGGCATTCCGTACCAAATCGAACGCTCAAAAGCGCGACCATCCACTATATGTTTGAAACTTTTAAATAATTTATTACGTGATAAAAAACATATATATATGATTTTTTAAATATATGCAGATTGGACAAAGTGAAACGTGATGATGGAATATTTTTTTACGCGCTGGACCCGCATCAGCCATTGTGCATAAAAGTCTGACGTTGACGTTGAAAAAAGTTGACAAGTCAAATTTTCATAGCGCTTTCTCATTAAGTTGAAAATTGAAATTTTTATATCGCTTTCTCACAATTTTTCTTTATTCGCGAAGTTTCCTCTATGAGGAAGTCAAAAATGCAAACAATGCTTAAAAATAAAAAATAAAAAAGTTTTAAGTATTCGGAGGACGGTCGGGTTTTTGAGCGTTCGATTTGGTATGGAGTACCTCACGTACATTATGTGGGTGAAACGTGAACGATCGGTGCAACACGTGCCATCCTTCGGAGCACGGATCGTGTGCACTTAATTCTACGAATATTCACGACTTGCAGAAACGATCTCCGTCCAAGATTTTGGGACGCCAATATAGCTTTATTTATTTTATTTTTTGCTCATAAAAATATTTTTATCGTTAACGACGAAGTGCGAGATAATTCGATGAATGCACATCGCAAAGCGACCATCGCAGGACAAAGTTTAATCTCCGGCAAAGTATTTTTTTGCCGGTAACGAGAGTGATTAATGCCGGTCAAGCACGCCATGCATAATTGATTTTTCCCTTCTTCTCTTCTCCACCCCTAAAAAGTTGGTGTGTCATTATATCGACTATCGTTATATCGACTATCGAGATTTTTCTATCGAAGTTATCCTTTCATTCATGCCGTGATTCGTCGGTGCCGCACGACCAAGTTCGCACCCAACGCGCAAGCGTTGCCAGCCGGATGAAGTGGCTTGTCACAATCCCGAACGAGTCAAGCTCACGAAATGTTAAAATCCGACGTGCAATTAAGCCGAAGTGCATTAATCCGAATTGGTAATATTGCGAAATAAAATTTTCCCGAAGGTATCGAACATTTGACTCTTGATTATTTCATTCCAATCACGAACGTGCATTCTTCGGTGCTTCGGACCGAACCTTATCGGACCGGATCGAACAGTCTTTCTTCCGGTACATTCGTCCAGTCTCCTTCGTTTGATCCAACGTCATCTAAACGTCATCAAAACTATGTACATGAGTGACAAACTTTTGAGATCAGGTATGAAAAAGTACGTTTATACAAATTAAATGAGCGCCGCTATTCCACTGAATTTAGGCACGCATCATGGTGCCTAGTAATAATAAAAGTGTAAACAAGTGCCTATCTGTTCGTAAATCTCTTTCCTCGAACGCGTCCCCGGGAAGAGTTCCGCGCCGCGCCATAATCAGACGCGGTTAAACAAGGTTAAATATTCCGAAAATAAATTAGCGCGGAAAGAAGGAGGACTAACAAGAAGAAGGGAAATACGAAAGTCGAGCGACGAGAAGAAGGTTCCGTTGTTCGACGTCCTCGCGTATAGGCTACATATAGAAAATTTTCGCCATAATACACATGTAAATATATAAAGTCTTATACGACCATAGTGAGCGCCATGGAAAATGCTCGTGGGGGTTTGCTGAAAGCGAGACGGCCTTACGGTGTGCCTTGCAGACAGGACGAGGGTGGAAAAACTCATATCCCCCTAATGAAGGAAAACGGGACGAAGCGCGACGTGGTAACGCTCCAAGGAAAGAGATCCGATGCGAGGGCGTTAGTTGGATGGCAGCGAGAAAGAGAGAGCGGGCGAAGCTAGTGGCGGAGTCGCAGAATGAGGAGAAGAAGAAGAGGAAAAAGAAGACGAAGAAGAAGTAGAAGTAGAAGAAGAAGAAGAAGAAGAAGGAGAAGAAGACGAAGAAGAAGAAGAAGAAGAAGGAGGAGGAGGAGGGGGGATGCCAAATATGAGGTTGTGGGAGGGAGAAAGGAAGGAACGAAGGGGTGCACGCGCAGCGCAAGAGAAACGACGACGACGGCGACGAGTTTGAGGGTAGTACGAACGCGCGCACGGTGTTCGGGGTATGAGATAGACCGGGCCGACAAGGACGGGGAATATAAAGGAGAGAAGAAACCCCAGGCCGTTGGTGAGAAACTCAGCGGTACGGAGAGGGACGGAGAAAAAACGATCGACAGTGACGAAGCACCCTGCGTCGAGTAAAGGAAAAAGAGACGATACGACGGGACGAGTGAGGGAGATATTGGCGCGCGGGGAATAAGTCTGATGCACTCTCTTGCCGTGCGCGGCTCTTCGTCCTTCTCGGGCGGAGTATTTCTCTCTTTATCTATCTACTATTCGCGAATGGCGGGGAGTGGGGGAGGGTTGAAGGACGGCGGGGAGGTTGGATGAAGAACCGAAGGCAGAGGAAGAAGCGCTGAGTCGGGAAGCGCTCAACGGGTGGAAGGGAGAGCATACTTAACGAACTTGGCCCCGTGAGAGCGAGAGAAAAGTGGTGGCACGTTGGACTCGACGCGCGCGACCAAGCGCCAGTGAAGAACTGAGAAAAGGGGGTTTCTCGGAACCCGAGAGTGGCAAGAGTTGCGAGGTTCTACGAACTGGTACCATGCGGGGGTGGGGAATAGCGCTGGAGAAGAAGACCGGAGAATATTGGACGCTGAAGCTTGGTTTCTTCTATGCACCTTTTTACTTCTTCCTTTTTTATTTCTGCTTCGCGTCGTATTTCCTGTCTATTAATCGAAATATAGTTATCGTTTTTCATAGTGATATGACATTGGGATGGTTAGACGACGAAAAAAATGCGTACATTTGAGAAACATCCACTGTTTCCGAACATCCACGATCCGTTTATTTGCAATTTCATCATTTAGTAAGATCAATAAATGATGAATTTATAATTTAGAAATTATAAAAATCTACCGCACGGGCGAAATGAATTATTTATATTGTTTAACATTTACTGAAACCACTAGGGTCGAGTACATAATAAATTGCATACAAGGGTATCTTCGTTGTTACTAGGAATACTGTATTATCAGATTATGAGCCGAAACGAGTCGACGGATATTTCGGCAGGAGGCTCATTTGTCTTCGGCGGCAACGGGAAGACGGAGAGGCGCACGGTCGAACGTCTGAAATCGTAAAACTGCACTCAATTAAAGCGTTAGCCCGCTCGTCAAAGGTTACTGCCCACTTGTTCCGGGCTCGAGCCTGTCCCGTCTGGTGGCGATCGCAAACTCACTATACCGGTAGCTGGCAATAAACCTGAAATGATGTATGGCTCTCCCACGATTATCGATCTCTGCTCTGCCGGAACGATAACCCCACCGTACGTACATATCGGACACCTGTGCACCACTCTGGATCTGGAATCGCGAAGTGAGTTACCTCCGTGAATTTCTGTAGAACATGGATGTCCAATGACCAAATCTCCAATTATGTCAATCGCATCGGACTCTCGAATCCTTGCAGCCGATTGCGCTTCGAACCTCGATGAGTCAAAAGGTTGCCAAGAAAATCTGCCCTCCGAAAAATTAACGCAGCTCGATCTGCGAGGCCCTCCTACGAATCTTTGTCTACCAGAATTTAGGACATGAACCCCGCGGACGGCTTGGCAATAATTCAGTGGCCAAAACAGGCCGTGTACATTGCAACGAACGTATCACTCCGTATAGGCAGCGACAGAAATTCCGGAATGCAATGTCGGAGTGACGATCCATAAAACACGCACACCGGTACGAACCGCCTTAATACAATACGTGTGGGACACGGATCGACGTGCTAATGGAAGCAATAGTTTGTTTTCGAACTCCCGACATTGCTGCAATGGTCACGAGCATAATGAATCTATTCCAGAGGGATGGTATATAACGCTGAGAGCAACCGGGAGGGAGAGAGAGAGAAAGGCAGAGTCTCGGGAGTTCCGATGCAGCATCCAATGGACATCCACTCAACTCTCTCCGTCCCGCTTCGTTCCTCTTCATCCCTATTTATATACATATATATATATATACATATATATATATATACATATATATATATATATATATATGTATATAAATATATATATATCACACCATCCACGCGTTGTTTTGGGATATAGGCCGCCTGACGAGTGGCGTCTGCGGGCCACCGGCCACCCAAATTATGGCGATGTATTATTGCCATCGAGCGCGTTTCGAAGCGCGATGCACATCACCATGCTCTGCGCGTGCACTGATAGTTTTCTCTCTCTCTGTCTGTCTCGCTCTCTAGCCCTCTCGCCCCACTCTCTCTTTCTCCCGCCAATTCCATCCACGCTGAGCCGGTGATCTCTCGACTCGAATTGTGACGCAGCCCCTTCGGTGATTGGCCACGAAGGGAAAGGGTGATATCAACGTGCGCGCGTGCAACGCACGCGCACGCATGACACACGCACGCACGCACGCACGCACGCACGCACGCACGCACGCACGCACGCACGCACGCACGCACGCACGCACGCACGCACGCACGCACGCACGCACAGCTTTATATTAATTGCGAAATCTTCGGTCGATAATAAAATTAATTAAAAAAAAAAGAATACATTTCCGTATACGCAAATGATTCTGCGCTAATAAAACGACTGACGGTAGCCGTCGAAGTGAAACGTCGGAACAATCACGACTGGGCTCTGTGACGCGCGACGCCAGACCTGCGGGAGAAACAGCGACCGGGTATAATGACTAATGGGCTTATGTAAAATGAGAAACCCCTCGTTGACGAACCGATTTATTACAACGAGCTTGCGAGGAGTGGAGGGCGGATCCTACGGGCATGCAGCGATTGATGAATAATGCTGCACTTGATATCGCGAATATCAATGGGTACACCGTGTGTGTATATTCTGCGGGATAATATATATCGTTATACCGCGATATTTTCGTACTCAATATCGTTTATCACGGTCCTCTTTATCGCCCTCGCGGTTCTCGGCGCTTATGAAAATCGTCACTGTACATCGAACTGAGCCGTACAAGGTCTATTCATTTTCGTCGATAATAGAGCCGGGGTTTTCGGGTGATCGCGGGACGTAAATTCGGCGCGATCGGTTCGACTACAATCGAGATAATTGCGTGTTATAAAAATGGAGAGACAAGTTAAAAAAAAAAGAAATAACTTATCGAGAAAAACTGCGCGAGTGTTGGAAGAATAATTTAAAGAAATTATAATCAGAGAAGTTGTACTGTGGGCAGTTGGAAGGGATGAGGATTGAGGTAAGGGAAATAAACGAAGCGACGTCGAGAGAGAATTCGATGCATAAGAACGAGAAGACCGAACGAGGGTGGGCGGAAAATTAGAAAAGAGAACGGATGGAAGGAGAAAAGGATTATAATATATAAACGAAAGGACCTTAAGTACCTTCCGTGCATTCTATCTGTACCGTTAACCAACTCGCTGCGAGAGAGAATCGCCGAGGCTATCGAGAGGTAAGCGCGATGAAAAGAGACGATCTACCGAGGAATATGACAGATTATAATTTTACACCCTCGGGGACGCGGACATGGATGGAGGAAGCGGTGGACGGATTGTATAGAATTGTATCTGTCGAAGCGTTAGTGATAGTTAAGGAATATCGGAGCTGAAAAACGAGTGATCGTGAGTGAATTCCATCTCTCTCTCTCTCTCTCTCGTGTATGCGAATCCCCTCGTGCATTTCCAGCAATGTTCTCATCTACATACACACATGTATGTAACAGACCGCTGTGCAATTGATATAAATTGCGCGGGAGTACGTACGGGAAGGGGTAGCGATAGCGAATCAAGCGAAGAGTTGGTTTAAACCCTCTGCGATACGCTACACGAATCGACTTGGCTTCTATTCACTGTCTTCCTTCTAGCGTAAATATTATAATTTTTTTTCAAAATTCTTATTTAAAAAAAAAATACTATTTAGTTAGGAAAACATTTGACTCGATGGTGGTCCCAGATCGTTATATGTGTTGATCTCAATTAATCGTCCGCCATATCTAAAAGTAAAATTTTTTACATGTCGTTCGTTTCAAAATTTTTTCGAAGAATATTCAATAATCGTTACATAATTATTGAAAATGTATTAACACCTATCGTCACTTGACGCATTATGATTAATATATAGGCTCGATGAGGAACGACCGAAAGGGGCTCGGGAGTTAGAGAACAAACACAACTCCCACGCCGACAATCATTCCCCTTCTCTCCGTCCCACGTGTCAATACAGTGAATACAGAGAAGGAATTCCTGTACGCAAACCCCCCGTATATGTCGTTACTCGCGCATCGTCCGGATATCAGTCCTCATCATCGGATAAACGTTGTCTGTAAGCATATACGTATCACAATATAATCACATGCGTGCCTTGTTGTCGGTCTATCAATTTATACTCGTACACTCACACCGGATTCGCACAATCGGTTCTCTACAAGAACATGCAACATAAATACATTCCCAACAATAAGCATTAGTGTCGCCTAAAGCGTTTGGTAAATAAAAAATGCTCGAATGAGTTCAAATTTTGGGATATCGACGAGCAAATAGTAACCAATTATACGATATAAAATGGTCGAAAATAAATTATTTTTAGAACTTAAATGAGATTACCCGCTGCAATCGGGTAATATTGGCTACCCATTTTTATTTATTTAACATTAAACGATGACTGGAGGAATCAATACCTATACGGGTAAGTCGGAGTGATACGGCCATGATTTGTTAAACAATAAAAATTTGAGGTTTAACGTTAAAAAAACCTTTAAATTTTGGTCGTACCGAACTCTGCAAACATCGAACTGAAGTCATTCACTCAGAACTTTCGATATTTTCAATGCGTGAATTAATTGCAGCTCTACAAATAAATATTTGTGTTATGGTCGTAACAACAATGCTAATGGATCAGGCCTAGAGAAGCATGGAGGGATCGCTCAAAAAAACGTTCTTAGTTCATTTGATATTGTCCACATGAACTACAAAAAGACAGTAATTACCTCCGTCAAATGTTTCAGATGCCAAACTAAAAGGAAAACCGTTTTTCTGGCCCTACCACCCGGATATTGCGGGTGATCTGGCCACGTGGCATATCGTACCGACCCTTGCACATACAATCTTATCATTTTCGGTGCAATCATATTGCATACTAAAAACATTGCTAATGGCAGCGCCCTTCGTTTGTTATGTTAAAAGATATTGCGGGTGGCCATAACAGCTTGACTTGCCCTACACAGGTAGCATCTTCATACACTCGCGTTAAAACCCACTCGCATCCAAGTACAGAAAGTATATGAGACTCGGATAGTGCAACAAGCGCAGTGAGCATGTCAGTGCACACAAATCGAATCGTTGTATTCACCTAGTCGAGTACCGGCGCGAATGATCCAACATGCATTCACGTACATATACGCAAACATAGTGTGGCTCGTCAACAAAATTGTCGCGTACGGAACATGTCGGTGTGCGCGTGTACGCGCAGTACGGATGGAATGGAGCATCGCCCCTCGCCCTCACGCGACACAAGCATACACGCACATGCCGAGAGATCCTCGCGTGCGTTTGCAGATAGCGAGGAGAGACTAGTACACCTTTCCCGTGCACACGGAGCCAGACGAACAGAACAGATCGACCTACACGAAGTCAAATCGGCGTGTTCGCACGCACACCGCTTTTCCCCCTTTTCCTCCCCTCTGCGAAAATCTCTTTGCTCTCCGAGGTCTCTTCGTTTCTGCACGACCACCACCATTCAGCCTTCTCACACTTGTCACCAATACCATCTCGTTCATAACAGAGCGCGCCAGTGGCGGACACACTTCACCCCCTTTGACCGACTCCTCCTCCGACTCTCTCGATCATTCGTTCGTTTCTCTCCTTCTGTTTCATTCTCCTTTCTCCAGCCTTTCGCCACTATTCTCCTCTGGTCCACTGACTCTTGCCGTGTCTCCGTTCCTCATTTTTGTTGTTGTTTTTAATATCATTTTCTTCGGCACTTTACGCCTCCGTCTCGTTCCTGACTCATCGCACTACCCTCACACGTTCTTCCGTCTTTCTCAGATATTCCGTTGAGCTTTCCCTCCCCGTTATCCAGCCGGTGTACCCTACCCGCTTTCAATTTGTTATTTTTATATCATTTTCCTCCCTTCCCCCCTCCCGCCCTCCGATACTGTACACTTACTCCTTAGCCGGCAGCACGGCCGGGTTTTTCAGAACCCCCTCGCTCGCCGCTACCCTCGTCAGAAAAATCTTCCGAACTCGCGGGACGACCTTGTTGCAACTTAAATGCGTACGATTATTATCGTATATACCGCAACGTCTCGTTCTAACGTCAGACAAGCTGAATCATTGATAACATTGTTTTTCCCTTGAGGGTAGGAACTCAATATCAACAATGTTATGACAGCATTACATTCAAGAGACTCTCTTTTTGATCCATTACTATCAGCCATTTTTTTTTTTCAATATTTTTAGAGTTTAGAGGAAAAAAATGTATACAAAAAAAATGGTCGAATATTTATTTTTGATCGTTTGTTAAAAAATGATTATTTTGCCCATCGAATAAAAAGTCCCCGGACTCGAAAAGCTCAACATCGATTCGCTCGAGGACCTTCGAGCGTGCATAATTGGCAATCCCTCGATTGATCCTCACGGTTAACGGACTCGACTCCGACAAGTGGACCAAGAATCCTCTCTGCGTTCTTTAATCGTCAAACGGAACTCGGGAGAGAGAGAGAGCGAGGCCCCGGAGAGCGTAAAGAGCCCCTCGCGAGGGGTGGCTCACGTCCCTCTCGTATGTCTGGCAATATTCTGATCCTTGGGCCTCGTCAAGAAACGCCGTACCAGCAGGATGTGTTATCCCCCCCCCCCTCCCCTCCCCTGTTTCGATCCCTTCCTCGCCCTGCAGTTTCGCTCGAGCTTCCTTCTCTCATACACGTATACCGAACATTATCCACGAAGTATGGGTACGGGTATGGGTACGGGTATGGGTATATAACTTACACGTACAGCGGTGTCAGATGTGGGCGTATAGGGCACGCTACACAATCATGTACATTGTGCTATGTGCCGCAGTAGACGTAAATGCGCCTACGTTCCCCGAACGGGAACATATATACATGCCATACCCTCCTACATAAGTATCTATACTACTACACAGTTTCTCTCCCAATTCCCTTTCGCTCACTGCCTCGCAGTTCTCTCCCCTCCTTTATCGGCGTCTATCTTCTTTCCCCATTTTTTCCTTCTCGCACTCAGGATATAACGTAACTGTATATATAATCCATATATACGTATATATACGCATGTATTTTGCCGGCGAGTCGGTTACGTAGGTGGTGGTGTGTACCGGGGGTATAAGAGCGCCAGTGGTTACGTGTATATGTGGGACGAGGTACATAGAAGAGAGAAGGCAAGTTGCCTTGTCTCCAGCTCGCCGCAGTCTTCCCTCCAACCTTTCCCAATTTAGACTGCGATACCAGAGAGAGCGGCGACTGCGACTGTGGTGGTAGTTTTCAGGAGTGTAGTGGTGTGCGCGGTATCCCGTCGGCAGGAGGAAGGAGGAGGACTGTCGAGGGAAGTACCGTCCATGGTTGGAGCGAGGGTGAAAGGGAGACGGACGAAGGTGAAGTGCGAGCGAGGGATGTCGGGAAGGAGGCACGGGAGAGAGGCAGGCAAGGCTCGTGGGAGTGGGAGCAGTAAAAACGGCTTGCCGGAACACTGCAGCATCAGAGCCGGCGACTGGCGTTGTGTGCTAGTGCAGGAAGGTGAGGGAAACGAAGAGATAGAGCAAGAACCAAGTGGTTTGCAGGCTTGGCAAGCGAGATGGAATGTCCGGCTATGTGTACAGATACATATATATATATATATATATATACATATATATATATATATATATATATATATATATAATTGGAAAGTGGTAGTGGCATCGCCAGCGGATGGTCGAGGAAGGAAGAGAGAAATGCGGACAGAGATGGACTGAAGTCGGTGGATAATGGTTGTGAGGGAAAGAGAGAATAGGGAAACGTGTTTCGAGTGGAGGGGGCAGGTGGAGAGGGGCGGGGAGGGGCACAACGGCATTGTGGGAGCGAGAGAAAGTGAAGGGGAGAGCTTGCCGGAGGACTAAGGACAGTACTAACCCTCCACTTCTGCAGCCGCGTCCCACTCTTCTCCAACCCATCATTCCCTCTGCCACGCTTGCTCGTCGTTAGACGGGCTCTGAAATATCGCACCGAGAATATTATAGAGGAAAGCGTGCTGTTGCTGCTGCTGGTGCCGGTGCTTCTGCTGCTGTTGCTGCGGTTGCTGCTGCTGTTGCTGTTGCCGCTGCTGCTGCTGCTGCTGCTGGTGCTGCTGTTGCTGCTGCTGCTGCTGCTGCTGCTGCTGCGGCTCGGCCAGCAGTGGCACCAGCTCTCGTCAACGCCGACTACGACGATGCTCTCTACGTCGTACACAGGAGAAAGGACGAGGCGAAGGCATAGAGGGGAAAAAGAGAATGTTAATTATCATTATTGTCAATATATGACGTAGCGTGAGAAGGGAAAAGGTTGCACAAGACAAAGTTTGTTTCCGAGATTTTGATTTCGATTTTTTTAAATGGAGATCCCTGTGGCTAGATTAGCTTAACCCTTTGTCGGAGACGACTGTGTACTGTGCTATCACCGTATTCCCCTCTTGCGTGAAGTCGGCGAACGACCCTCTTTAATAATATTACTAACAATACTACTAATGTTTGTCATGTTATATTTATATCGGAAATATTATTACTCCTATCGCCAAAGGGATAATTAATAAATTTCCACGTGCCATGTTTCCCTTCGAATTTTCTTTTAGAATATGTTTAGGTTTTTCTCTATGCGCGCTCGTTTGAGAGCGTAGTGACTCGGACGAGTTTCCAACGCCGAGTGGACCACCACCAGGATCCCCCACGGGCAGCTCAACACCTTCACGAGCCAGCCTTCGTAGGGTGGAAATACCAGGAAACGCTAGTAATATCGCTCGACTTCGGTCCTATACCTTCCCTGGCCCAAAGGATACGTTTACCGTAAGATCTCTCTCCGGCATGAGACATCGCCGCGAACTGAACCACGATAGGAGCAACGAGCGTTCTTGCTTTTCTCCGAAAAGTCGCTCTACTATATTCCTTGCCTCTCGCTCGTCTCTCCTCAAACCGTCCTTTGTTCGACATCTCCGAGCGAGCATCCCGTTTCACCGCAAGTGTTATGCACTGTACCCGAGTTTTCTCTCTCCGTCGACGATGGGTGCATCAGTGACGTAGTCGCGGGAGGAGCGACACGCTCCTCTCTCACTTTTTATTGTATTTCTTTGCCTTCCCGATAAAGAAAAAAAAATGTGTCCGTAAATGCGATGAAACGATATCTCCTACGTTTTCTGAAATTTCAAGCCATATCCCATTATTTCACCTTCGGACAATCATCGATTCTCCTCCCTTGACAGGAGGTCAAAGTTTCACGGCAACTTTCGAGCTCATATTGTCACAGTGTTCCTCCTCGCTTCGTCCCTATGTCTCTCTGCCTGGATGCCGTCGAGACTCGAAGTCAAAATTATTTACTACGCGCGGGCGTACGACGAGAGGTATCCTCCGCTATTCCCACCCTCCCAAGGCCGGATACGAGGGATCTCACCCCGTCGATTTTCTCTCTCGCTTCTCTCAGTCTTTCCTGCTATCCGAGCGTATCAGCGGAGGGCCCTCGAATCTAACCACCCCCACTCTGCCGGAGAAACATAGAAGGCAGGAAGGATATAGCCCCCGGGTTCTCTCGTTTCTACACGGCACTGGATCAGCCGGCAATGTGCCCTCCTTCACATCCTTCATCCCCTGGCTTCGCCATCTACTTCCCCTTCGCCGACGCACACCGACGCAAAAACCTCGGTATACAATCCCCACCCAACGTTACCCCGAGCATCGTCGATGTGTTTTCCATAGGAAAGAGCACGAGCACTCATACGACGTTCGGGCGAAGCCGGCTAACACCGTGAATCTCCCCCGGACACACATACACGAACGTACCTCCCTCAATTTCTCCTCCCTTCAATCTAACCCCCCCCCCCCCCCCCACTGTGCCAACCTTTCCCTCGGTCTCTTAACAATTCCCATTGGCTGACTGTTCTGACCAATGGAAAGTTAGCGCATCCACCACACACGTGGCTTCACGTACACCTCCATAATTCCGTACTTCTGCCGGTTCCACTGCTCTTGGGGTGTACGTACACTTCTCTCCTACTTCCACTGCTCCGCCGGAGTGTACGCAAAAAACGTCAAAAAGTTACGTTTCGAAGCGGCACCGGCGTAGCGCTACTCTCCTTTTTCCCTCGATTCTCGTCCTCAATTTTTTTTGTATTATTTATTTTTTTTTTTTTAATTCTTATTTATCCTTTTAGTTTTATCTTCGAATCGCTATTCACGCGAGGGTACGAACAACCGCTGGATCGTGGAACGACCACGTGGCTCTCCGTACAGTTCTCCAGCTCCGTCCGTTTCTCCCCCGATCCTCTCTCCGTTGCACGCACGGGAAGTTTTCTTTTCCTCCCACCATTTGTCTCCACTTTTCTCTTGTCCTCCTTTTTCCTGCAACCCCACCAAGTTTGTCCGTGTCTCGCTCTTTTCTCATATCTGGCCCTCGCGAAAATCTCGTGATCTCGCTCCCTCGTCCCGTTTATACGCGACGTTATTTCTCTCTCGCGCACTCTTCGCTCTTCGCTTGTGTCCTCGCCTCTCTATACCACCCCGAGTTTGGGTACCATCGAGTCGCGAGAGCGGCGCAACTCTCTGTACACGTTCGGGGGCCTCTGCGGCTCATTGCTCAAATGCCACCTCGGCAGATGCACCGCCGCAGTCCCGCACTGCAGCTGCAGCGTGCCGTACGTACGCTCCGTCTCTCACGCCGAGTAGTTACGGCGACCCATTCGCGAGGGCTCTTTGCCCGGTCAGTCGCTACTCTCTTACCTTTCTAAATGAGGATTGGACTATAATTGCGATGCCGGGTCTCACCGATGTCGTTTAATCCTCCATGAAGGGATCGAACAGTCCGACTTGGGCGTGCAAAAAACAAAACAACTCGTGTTTGACATCGTGTGAATTCTACATAGTAGGGGAGAGCGGGGCAAAAATGGGGCAAGGGGGCAAAACGGGGTTTTTGGGCAAAACTAAATTCGCCAATAATTTTTGGATCGGACAAGGTGGCAAAACTGGGCAGAAAAACTTGATGTATCCGATAGGGCGAATTCGGGCATCCAAAAATTATTGGAAAATGACGTTTTGCCCAAAAACCCCGTTTTGCCCCGTTGCCCCATTTTGCCCCG
>JAPYZC010005558.1:0-11082 GCA_030522665.1 Ichneumoninae sp. A BG-2022a | reverse complement strand
ATGGCACAGCGGGGCAAAACGGGACTGTGAGAGCAAAACTCAATTTTCCAATAATTTTTGGATGCCCAATTTTGTCCTACCGATACATCCAGATTTTTACACCCGTTTTGTCGCACGTACCACCATCGCTACCATTTCAAAGTTATTGGAGAATTGCGTCTTATCTTATTATCCCGTTTTGCCCCGGTGTGCCATTTTGCCCCGCTCTCCCCTAGATTTTTTAGATAGGCGAAAAGTGGCGAATATGGCCCATCCCGATTAACACGTAAATCAATTATATCCGGACCGGACCATATTCCCCACTTTCACCTTACTCAAAAAATCTATTATCTTTTCATCTCAACCCGTTTCATACTGCCATGTTTTATTAATGACTCGGTCAAGCTTGAAACATATTGGCAAAAAAAAAAGAAAAAAAAACCAGACTTTTTTTCAACATCGAACCTAGAACACGAGTCCACCATGTTTTTATGTCTCACTTTTCCCCAACATTGTTCATAATTCGAACAAAAATAGTCGACATGATTCAGATGCTCGGCGGCGATGTTTGAACTCCGAAGAAACTTAGCCGTAACTTAGGTAAAACTTCGTCTTTGTGTACATAAGATATAAATTAAAGTAGTAAATAACAGGATGTCCCGACTATAGGACCCTGGTTTGGTGTAGCATTCGAGAAACGAATTTCGCATAAATTTTCATGCACGTCAGTATGGGACAAGGTGGGGGAGCAAAGGACGGTTTTGCGGCTACAGAATACCTAGGCTATAGCGAACAGGGTATATACGCGTGTAAATGCGAAAAATTTTATACTCCCGGCTTGCTTACGCTACCGAGGAGTGATCGATAGTTTCTCTCGTCGTCGCTTTATGTTTTCCTCACCCTCTGCTCGGTAAACCTTCTCCATTCCTGTAAGCAAAAGTACACGCTATGATATATATATTTTTTTATATATATGTATATATATACATATTGAAGTAAACTTGCGAAGCGAGAAAATCGGGTCCGGACCACCCGAACCACCGCAACGTACAAATTCGTGTCCCTCTTACCCCCGTTCCACCTTCCAGTGTCGTTGCTTTTCCACTTGTCATTCCTGCTGATGCTTCTGTATCTCGACCTGCATCGAGGTGCTTCGTTCGATTCTCGCATTTCTTCTTGATTTACATTTTTTCTTTTTTTTTTCACCAACACTACCGCGACCGAATTTCTCGAATCGGCGGCATTAATTTTTCTTTAAGCCGACGTCGTGCTAAAATTTCTTTGACACGGTTGAAAATAATTTCTAGGATAGACTCTGAGAGATACAACTTTTTGAAGAAGCGAGAGGCAACTGAACCGTAGTAAATTATAATGTATACAATAATAACAATAACTATTATTATTATTATATTATATATTGTTTATCAATTAAATAAAACAAAAATTTAATATTATTTATTAAAAAATGAAAATTGATAGGAACATCCATCAAGTGATTTGAAACAATGAGAATGACCAGACACCAGACCATAAAATGCAAAAAAAAAAAGCATACATAAAATGATTATTGAATACTGCAGAAACTATAGAAAGTAGATGCCAAAAAAAAATCAGAGGCGCATATAATATTACGATTATTATAATATAATAATAATAATAATAAGTATGATTATTGATATTATTATTATAGGGAACTTTGTATCAAATTCCACGACCAATGGTGCAATAAAACTTGAATCGTCTATAATTGAAAATAACTATAATTTTTTCCAATAGTGCAACAAAATCCTAATGTTTGTTTGCATTAATTTCGAGGCAGCCTCTATAGGCGCGAGTACGAAAGTATTATGCACAGCGGGTCTCCGTCGCTTACGAGAACCGTAAGCCGTAGAGGACGGCAAGAACTATAGCTATAGATTATTCACACGGTAGGAGGTTCGTAGTTAGTTGCCAGGTAGTTTGCCAGGCGCTTGTTGGGTTTTGACGTTGCTCTATACCTCGGAGGTATGCGAGAGTACGAACGGCGACTAACCAACGGCGAAGGCCTCGCCGAAACGACGAAGGGTACGTGCACAGCGAGGAGAGAGAAAAGGGGATGGAAATAGAGGGAGGAGCTGCGAGCACCTGAGTGGAACACTCTCGTCAAAATATGCTGCACAACCTGCTCGCCGCTCTCCCTCTTCGTTGCATAGTTTAACGGGCTGGCCCTCGATATTTTTCAACGGAGTTTCTCCAGCCCGCTATCGCGATACCGTGATAAAACCGTGGTTCGAGGAGGGAATGCGGACGGAGAGACACAGAGCTTATATCGACCATTAAAAAAAAAATGTATTTATTAATTTTTTCTTATTCGTCTATTTATGCGACCTGTCTGCACGGACCGGCGGAACGTCGCTCGGTTTTGCATATGGTCGGATAAAAAAATAAATGAAAAAATAATTGCAAATGACATTGCATAATTCACGCCAAAGTCAATTCTCGCACGTGTCTCGGGACGAAATGTTAACACGAATTTTTGTTGATTGCGCGCTCTAGCGTTTCCTCCTCAATTTCGGCTAACTTCAGTGAAAGAGAGGGAGTGGAAAAAAAACGTTGAAAAACAGGAAAAAATAAATAGAAAAATTTCGTTGCCCACCCGACCACCGGCAGGGTTTCGGTGCAAACGAGCTTTTCAAAAGAGTTCACCGGCTGAACCGGCCGAGGAAAACGCGGAAAGGGGCGCGCGGCAGGTGGGAGGGACTGCTCGAAGAGTCGAGTGAGTGAGCAAGAGAGCTTGGAAACGCAGGAGAAAATCGAGCGAAAGAGTGAATATAGAGGGAAAGTCCTTTCGCGAGGCGACTAACGCGCCCACTCTTTCGTACTGCGCTCTCTCCCTCGCTCTCCTCGTGCTTTCTTTTTTTTTTTTTTCAAACTCTCTTGGCCTCGCCAAGCCAACACGGGCATTGCAGAGTGATTCGAAATTATGCAGTCCCTTACGAGTAGGAGGAGTACAAGGACCACGACTGCTATGAGAATCTGGCCAACGTGACGATCCCACTGCAGCTCCGTTCCGCTTACGAGAATGCAAATTTTACTGCTAAAACGCCAAAGCGTTATGTGTGTGTGTGTGCGGGTGTTCGGGCATGTGTGCGAACCCGGCAGAGAGCGAGTGATAGCGGATCTATCTGACATCTATACCGGGATAGGACAAGTGCCAAACGACGACGTGAGGAATCTTGAGAGTCCACATTTTTCCCCGACTTCATTTAAAGTATTCTCTATTCCGTTCCGGCAAGAATCCATGTGAAAGTTTTCATTTCATTAAAAAGAAATTTATTTGTTTATTAGTGCAGACTCGATATCGGGCAGGACATATGCCAAAACGCTGCGAGGAATTTTAAAAGTCAACATTTTTCCAGACTTCATTTAAAATATTCTCTATTTTATTCCGGCAAGAATTCATAAAGATGTTTAAATTTAGTAAAAGCAAAATTATTTGTTTATTAATTCAGACGCAATGTAAATTTTTTAATTTTTTCGAAAGGTATCTGTTAATTTGTTTTATTATTTCCTCCAGAAAGTTTTCTCTATGAGGAACCCAAAAAAAAAAACGACCAAATATACTTTGCTCAGTACACTTGGTAATATTTCTGGCAATTTTTTTTCTTCTTTAGCACGAAGTAACGTAAGAATTTACGATCATCAGCCTTTCCACTCAACGTAAGGTCTCCGAGTTAATAGCATTTCGTAATTCGAAAACCTCTAAGAAAAAAAAAAAAAAAAAACATCCCAACCGAAAAAAGTAAAAAAAAAAAACTTGAAACGAAGTGACCGTGCAATATGGGAGTAAATTTAAAACGCAGCGTGTACACCGACATTACGGCTGCAACCTCCCAGTGTATTAAAGAGTCACTCAGATCCCCTTTCAGTCCCAGCATCCCCGGTTCGGAGCCCCGTTCCCAGTTTACACGGCAATTTTCCGCTTACCGCCCTCAGTGTACTCCACGTGGCTTCTGGCAGGTAACGATACTATCATAGAGCCCAACAACACTCCTTGCATCCTTCCCGTAACGTGCCTGCCATGCTTTACCGCACACGTACGCCTTCATCAACTTCCCCAGCGCGCATACACACACATACCTATATGCAACACACACGTACAGCGTATACAGAACGTTGCGCCGCTTTTACCTTAATCCGCGGGAAGGACGATGAAGCACGAGCCGTAACACGATAAAACCAGTCATACAACAACGGCGAACGACCCGTTAAGCCCCGATCCAACAGATCGTTCACGGAATTTCAAGCAGTCGTCCGTCGAACTCTCGCTCCCCGTTCGTAATTTCGTACACGATACATCTCCCCGTTTCGGCCCCGTCGTCTCCGGCCCGCGGCTCGCGGAGTGGCCGCGTCAGCGAGAACAACGATCCGTTATAGTCCCCGCGCCTCGGCACGCTCGGCACGCTAAAAAAAATAAAAAATCACAATCAAAAAATAAAATATACAGAACGTTGCGCCGCTTTTACCTTAATCCGCGGGAAGGACGATGAAGCACGAGCCGTGCTTGGTTTTTATATTTTTTTTATACAACAAAAATCAACGATCACTTAAACATCTGAAAAAATTCATACGAATTCAGAAAAATAAACGAATCATTTTCATTAAAAAAAGTTTTGTTGCCGGGTAATTTGTTAATCAATTAATTTTTTCATGAATTTGTTAAAAACATTTTGCAATTATTATTGTGGAAAATTAATATTCTCAGTACCTTTAGTGTACATGATTTCTTTCAGATTTTGACACCATCAAGAAGTACTTGAAATTTTCTCTTATTGTTGTCGAACTTATGCGAAGTCAGCGCGCAGCGAGACTCCCTCCTTAAACTTCCATGATCGCCGGAAGATCGTGCAGCGCCGAGGAGACCTCGGAGCCCGTCGCCGACTGCGGGACAGTGAGGAATTAGACGAGAAATCGAAAGATGAGAGATGACCGGAAGAGAAATCGCTCCGCGAGGCTCGTCGAGTTCGTTTCCTCATTGCCGTATCAGTCAAGGTGGATGGGCGAGGAGGATCGCGGCGCGTTCAGACATCCGACCAGGTCGAAGGCGAGCCCCCTTTCATTTGTCTCTATTATACCTTTATTATGACGTCACGTCCGTGCCAAGTTTCTCCTGTTCTTCGCCGGTTGCAGAAACGTTCGGGGGCGCGTCGAGAGGGTTGACAAGGTGTGAGAGACTCTCGCTCACCGTCCTGCCTGGCACCAGATAGGGATGGCTTTCCCGCGGAGCGCCGAGGGTATTACCGTCGGGCAAGAAGCTCATTCTTTCTCCCTTAGTCTCCTTCGGTTCGTCTTCCCTTGTTCGGCTCTTCCTCCTATCACCCATTTCTCCCGCCACCCCACCCCCACCCTCCTCGTGGGATAGAGGAGACCCCGGTAAGCTTTCGCGAATTGGCCCCGGCCTGGCGACTCTCGGAAGCTTTTCCATTCCGCGCGCGAATCACACTGGCTCGCTGAGACCGTCCGGGGAGCAGCTGTATGGACTAGTGTCATTCCGCGGGGTTCATTCACAGTTAGGACTCGTCTTCACCTACTACCATTGTCCGGAGTTCTGCGCCCCGTTTTTTATGAACCGTCAGGAGCGCGGAATTTATCGTTATCGGGGAAGAACCAAGATCCTCGGGCTTGGTGGAAGAAGACCGTGGGGCAGGTCCATCTAATGGGATTCGCGAATCGATGCTGTGGTGCAGCTCAACATGTAATCTCTCCATTCTTTCTTTCCAGATATTCTTTCCATTTTTCTGGATTTTAAAAATTTCATTATTATTATTACTGATCACTAAAATCATCTTGAGATGAACCATTTACACATTTAGGTTTGATATTTTTTTATTATTATTGGTAATTGATAAATCAGTTCGTGTCAGATGTTGTGGTGCAGCTCAACATGTATTCTTTCCATTCATTCTTTCTGTGAATTATTTGCAGTTTTCTAGTTTTTTGAAATTTGATTATTATTATTGATCACTAAAATCATCGATAGATGAAACATTGACACCTTTAGGTTTCATCATTTTTTATTATTATTAATTGATGAATCATTTTAGGAATGTTAGATGCACACATGTTCACGTCAAGTCGTAGCGCAAATTTATTTATCTACATGCAGATTTTTATAAGTTGTAAACTTAGCGTCTGTAAATTGAAATAATAAGAATAATAATGAAGTAGGTAGCTGGTATTACCCGAAGGCGATGGTATTGGTCAGAGTCGAAAAAGTGAGATTTTCATATGTGCCTAAGATTGGAAGATACATCTATAGGACACCCACATATCGGATCAGTATGTGGAAAAAACCCCTGCGGGAATAGAACACCGCCAGGGTGGAGGCATGAAACGTACTGACGTATTGGCTCCGGAGGGTTGTTCCGAGGGTGATACGCGCGACCGACAAAGGCGGGGTACCTCCTGGATTTGACACGATGTTGGCAAAGCAAAGCGTTTTTGTACGAGATTAAGTGATTTCAAGCTCCATCGGGCCCCACGGCGACTATGCCAACCTATCGGATCCTATACTTTTCTCTGTAGCCTTTCCCCCTTTTTTATTCTTTTTTTCCATTCCTTTTTTTATCACGTTCGAGTTCTCTTCAACGCTGTCTGGGCGATACCGTCGATACCGCTATTTCTCCCTTCACACAAGGAAATCTATAAATCGAAGTTTATTCTCCACGATATTTATACGCGGGTTCGGGTGACGAGATAAGAGAGATTTATCGTCGTCTATTTCCGTACTGGCGATACTCATCGATATTTCACAAACTCGGTTGATTTACCGAAAAAAAAAAATGAAAATCGAGGTTTTTACATAGTTTCCTCGTGTGCACTTTTTTGTACAGAGCTTCTGTGAAAAAACATTTTTTACGATTATCTGGCTTCGTCGCAGAGAATGCTTCGTCGGTAAGAGAAAATAATCGCTTTTCGATTTATGAATTTTAAAAAAATTGAAAACTTATATTTCATTATAACATTTTATTTAAAAGTTGATTATCGAACTCGTTCGTCAGTCGTCATTTCGGAACGAATATTGCTCTCGCCACGTTCACTCGTTTCAGCCTCATTCCGTGTATGCGGAAACATTTCGCGCCTCGTTGTATCGGAAATTCGATAGTTTCCAGGCTGGAGTAGAAATCGTTCAGTCGTTTTTTTACGCTCTCAGACGAGCAATTCCGGTTCGTCGCGGCTCGAACACTATCGAAACCGCGGTGGATAAAAAAAATATAAATAGAACATCTGACAAAACGTTCACAGAGTTATCTGCGAAGCGTGAAATCCTCGATAGCGCGGAAGAAATAAAAATTAATTCCGAACATTCGTATAGGTTTCGTAGCTAGGAGAAGCCGGCGCGGTTCGCTCGCCGCATTCTCTCGGCCAGTGCGGAGAGAAATCCGCAAGGAAAATGGGAAATGAAATTCGTTCGCGGTGTTACATACGTCGGGCACGTGCACGTAGCGCGGTAGCTAATACGACTTTCCGCCGAGATTGTATGGAGTACAAGTTTCCCATGGCACGACGTGTTTGAGACTCGTGCCAACGATAAATCTCGGTTTCGTCTGTAATTGCACGTTTCCTCTCGCGGCTTCTACTTCACCGAGACTCTGACTCGTTCCACCATCGCCAGACACGGGAATGCCTTTTAATCGGCCAGACTCGCGAAGGCCCCCCCGTTGATTTTCTCATGCTCTTCCTTTCTCACACTCGGAGATTCCCTCGCGCCGCTCGCTTTCCGGTCTATCGCTGAATGGTGTAAAGACTCAATGCCGCTTTTTGGCTCCGGCTTGTTCGCGGCTATCCCACTATTTTCCATGCTGCGAGCGTATCGCAAATCACAGGGAGATTTTTTTTTAAGTGGAGACTGGAAGACGCGTAAAAAGAGAGGGACATTGTGTTTTTTTTTTGCTATTCCTTATTCATTGAAGAAAGTTAAATTATGGATGTTTTTAATACATTTCCTTTCCGCGATATCGATTAAGTTACACTTTAAGCCTTTAAGTCTCGCGCCTTTTTATTGCTGAAAGAAATCATTTTTCTCAACTGGTCGACACTTTTGCGTATGAAAATGTTTGAAAAAATATCACTTTTGGTAAATTCACCTTTTTATTTTCTGATAACAACATTTTTGAAAAAATGTATGAAATTGTGTTCGAAAGACTTTCTGCAGGATGCTTCACCATTCGTCAATTTTATTTCCGATCTGTGCAATAATAATTGGAAAAGTTCTGTAAAAAAAAAATGATTATTTGTTTCCGGGAAAAATGGAGGACTAGGGTCCGTTTTGCCCCACTCGCGGCCCGATTATCACATTCCTGCCATTATCCTCGCTCGTATGTATGAGCTCCCAGAAATTGTCTCGTCGGCTTTCTGTAATAGGTGAAAGTCGATTAAACGAAGAGCATGGAGAGTCTCAAAATCCATGCCGAAGGAGGAGCAGGATTTCTCCCAATGTTCAAAAAGGCTCCATTTGGAGTTTGGACCAACCCTTCTTCGCTCTGATGGGTTTAAGCTTTTCGCCCTCTTCCATATACATATACATATATACGTACATATGTGTATATACGTACGTATATAGAGGATGAATCGGCTCCGAAAATCTCCAATCTCGGAGTACTCGCTACCTTATAGAGGAATTCGACCGCTCCGTTCACACGACAGAGAATATCGTTTCTTTCCCATCCCTCTTACGGTGGGCTCTTCGTGTCCTCGTTTCTCCACACGACCTTTTACTCCCATCGAATTCGAGCCATCGGTATGTATAGTAGCAATCTACTCCGACCGAGCTCGTACCGAAGACTCCCCAGCGAAAATCTAATATTCACAGAAGACATCGATTAGAATCTATCGGAATCGCATTTCGACAAAGCTTTTCATAAAGCGTACATAGGTAAAGATAGCGTATATCACGTCGATGAAACAATGACGATGCATTGAGGGAAAACGGCATGAATTTCAAGTCGGCGATAGCCTTTGGACTCGAACGACTCTATGTTTGCAAAGGTCATAAACTGAAGAATCGACAGTTCGGTGAAAAAATTGTTTGTCAAAGTTCATTTTCAAAATATCCAAAGACAAAAATATATAAATTTAGTTTTTCGTTTTGAAAAAGAAAAAAATCTTATTTACACAAAAATGAAATCGAGGGTGTAAAATTCGAAGCGACGGTGAATTTAGCATTCGGTCGTTTCTATATGTATGAAGATCATAAAAAGAAAAGTCGACCGTAGAGAGTTCGGTAGGAATATTTTTATTAGTCTGATTATTAAGCTGATATCGAAAACTGTAATCGACAAAAATACATATATTTAGTTTTCCGTTTTGAAAAAAAACAAAGCAAAACTTATGTCCACAAAAACGGGGCAGCGATAAATTTAGGATTCGGTCGTTTCTATGTTTGTGAAGATCATAAATGGAAAGCTCGATCATGCACAGCTTGGTAGAAACATTTTTGGTCACAGCTGATAAAAAAAAAAAAAAAAAAAAAAAAAAAAAAAAAAACTCCGTTCCGACCAAATATTCTCAAGAACAGCTCCGAGCATTTCGGTCTCTTGGGAATATATTTGTGAAACGTATATATTCTCCGTCGAAGCTTTTACATCGATGCTACGTCAAACGAAAGTGGGGTGTACTCGTCGACCGGAACGCCATGCACTTTGCCTCTGTTTTCCCTTTATGTGTACGATGATTCATGAAACCCGATGCATCTGGTGCACGAGGTTTGTACGCTTGTAAAAAATTACTTTTACTTTGCGTATTTTTCTCTCTCTCCTTTTCTCGCTCGTGATGCACTGCACGTAGACATCCCGTCTAGATTATAGATAGTAGATGTTTGATAGTTCGTACGTGTTGGCCTAACGGACGAGTGTGCGCGGGTGTGTGCAAAGGCGGGCGAGAGATTGAACGAGGTTGTTTCTCCAATCCGAGGTGAACAAATTCGTTCTCATTGTACTTACTCGTTACCTCAGCCACGCGTCTCTGAACACAGTAAAAAATGCAGACCGTTTAATACATAAAAAGGAAAAATAAAAAAGCATAAATGAAAGTAAAAAAAATGTTTGTAGATGCAATTGTACACTGTAAAGATAAATTGTAAATTTAGTGCACTGGAACTTGAAATTTGCTAACGTTACTCATATTAATTAAACATTAATGTACTTTGCTTGTAAAATAAAAAATACCAGATATAAAAATTACAAATCTTTTGCTTGAAATTTACAAAAATGTTCATGAAAGATACAAATTTGACTGTAAAATTACAACGCGGGTGAATTACAATGGGTGACAAAGGTTTACAATTTTTTTGAAATTTTTCATCGACCGCCTTTAGGGTGCAAATTTCGTATCTAGCGAATTGTCGCTTTCAGCCAAAAACCGAGGTTTTAAAATGTGAGAAACGTCGCATTGTATATTGCTCTCGTTAACGCGCGCTCGGTAAGCGTTAGTGGCGAATAGCGTGAGTGTGGTATATTTATAATACCACCGGAGAGCCTAGTGGAGCGCGAGCGTTATCAATTATCAATTTTGTCACGTCCGGCGAAGCCCGGACACGAGAACAGCGACCGCTACATCGGTACGGGACGCTCGGGCCGCTACCGTGTACGATGTATATCGCACGATCGAGATAATCTACCGTAGCGAGTAGAAACATATTTTTTTCAATTTTTTTTTTTTCGTTTTTATTTTTATTTTTTTCCACGGCAAATGCTTCCATTTCGCATATTCAGGGCAATTGCAGTGGAACGCCAGATGCGAATCCAACCGACGTTAAAATTACCGGTCTACGTGGAAAAAATATAAAAACACGATAAAAATTGTTATCTGTTTAAAATATTTTCGTTAAATAAATTAAACTGAAGTTAATTGTTTCCATCTGTGTTGCAGAAATACGTGAGCGAGGGCTCAACCGTGAGGGACTGCGTGCCGAACTGCGTCGAGAAGGGTGAGTCTCATCCCATTTCCAACATTTATCTCCGAACGTAAGGTAACGGTACCGATGTTCGGACACTCCTATGCAGATCTGATTTATTCCGAATTGAAGTATTGAAAATCCATTATGACACTTGTAATCGTAACTGC
>JAPYZC010005555.1:0-20473 GCA_030522665.1 Ichneumoninae sp. A BG-2022a | reverse complement strand
AATAAGAGAAAATTGCAAGTACTTCTTGATGGTGTAAAAATCTGAAAAAAATCATGTACACTAAAGGTACTGAGAAGATTAATTTTGCATAATAATAATGGCAAAATATTATTAACAAATTCATCAGAAAATTAATTGGTTAACAAATTACCCGGCAACAAAACTTTTTTTTTTTTATGAAAATGAATCGTTTATTTTTCTGAATACGTATGAATTTTTTAGATTTTTAAGTAATCGTTGATTTTTGTTCTATAAAAAAAAATTAAAAATCAACGATTACTGAAAAATCTGAAAAAATTCATACATATTCATGCATGTTAACCAATTAATTTTTTTATGAATTTGTTAATAAAATGTTGCAATTATTATTATGCAAAACGAATCTTCTCAGTACCTTTATTATACATGATTTTTGTAGTATACTTTAGTATACTTTAGTATACTCAGATTTTTACACCATCAAGAAGTACTTGCAATTTTCTCTTACAGTTGTCGAACTTATGCGAAGTCAGCGCGCAGCGCGACTCCCTCCTTAATCGCCTCTGGGGACGCGAGTCCGCACAGAGAGATTCAGCATTTCGAAGGGCAAAATAAAAAAAAATAAAAACTATGCGAGAAAGCAGATGGAAACGGAAGAAGACGAAGAGCTGGGAAGATATTTAGAAAAACGAGGACCGCGAGGCTCACTTAGAGTGCAAAGACCTTGCCGTCCTTTTCCACGCGTGTGGATACATGGATATTGTGGCGCATTATTCTTACACGCACACACGTGCGAAAATATGGATATAACGCACGGACACTCAGCATTGTTCCCGGTCGACTGAATGAGACGATTAGGAATGCGCTCGCTCCGCGCCGTTGACGCGCTCTGATATCTCGTCACTCATGTATCTGAATAATGAGGCGAGGAGGAGGTCGGATCTTAATTAATTGAAAATTATTGCCAAGAATTTTAACCTCATCCTCAAGTAACACTGCCATTGGCTGAAAGTGAAGTGATATTGTTATGATATCTAATGTTATTCAATTTGTAGGGGAGAGCGGAATCATTTTTGGATCGGACAAGGTGGCAAAACTGGGCAGAAAAGCTTGATGTATCCGATAGGGCGAATTCGGGCATCCAAAAATTATTGGAAAATGACGTTTTGCCCAAAACCCCGTTTATGTGCGCTACATTACATGTGTAACATACACGGCTCGGATCGAGGTCTCGACCTTCGCTGCGAATTCGAGTTGATCAGTCTCTCTCGCCCTCGCGGGGACACGCACGACGCGAGTGACTCTGCCGGACATTACTCTGTGGATGTAGCTCTCCGTCGCTCGATTGATACAAGATCCAGAGTGCGGCAATTACCTATATACGTCAGACCGCGCGCACACCACCACCTTTTCGCGCCATGCACGATTCCAGAAAAGGGGAGAGGTGGGGGAGAATGATTATGTATAAATATTATCACGTGGCAATAATTATAGTCTCTGTACGAAGTATCTTATTCGGTAAGATCCATTTCATTCGCTGCGGCCGCTCTCCGTTTTGCGGTTATCGTGTGATTCTTAATTCATCCGTTTCTGTCGCTGGCTATGTTTGAGATTAATTCTAAATACATTTGAGACTTATCACATACGTTCTTTGAGGCACTTCCTTGCGTTCGCTAATTCACATATTTCTTCTACTAGCTGCATTTGATATCTCAAATGCAGCTAGTAGAAGAAATATGTGAAATATGGAATTATCATTCCATTGAGAAATATTAAAAAATTATCTGTAACACGACTTCCGGTTTGAAAATCTATTTTCTTAAGCGGACGTGATGTTGCAAAGGCACTTCCGGTTTGAAAATCTCCTTTTTCGGCCGGAAGCGACGTCATACCGGAAATATGTCATTTTCGATTTAAAAATCTCATTTTTCAACTGGAAGTGACGTCACATCGAAAAAACTTCGCTTCCGGTTTGAAGATCTCATTTTTCGACAGGAAGTGACTTCAAACCGGGAATACCGAAACCGGGAAACGGTACTGGTTCGACCTGAAGTGACGTCATGTGGGAAATACGCCACTTCTGATCGAAAATATGAGTTTTTCAAACCGGCAGTGATGTATTTCCGGTGTGACGTCACTTCCGATCGAAAAGAGAGTTTTTTAAATGGGAAGTCGCGTTACTGACAACATTCCTTTATTTTTCTGTTTATTATTTTCCTAATTTACTTTACTAATTATCTCAACTTCAGCGAGTGGCAAAACGTGTCGATTAAGGAATACAGGAAAGTGGATAAAAAAAAGTACGTGATAAGTCTCGATACAGAAGAGTGTGAATCAAGGAAGACACGGCTATATTAACACCGTAAAAAGCCTCGACCGTAGCTCGCACAAAGCTCGCCGTATAAGGTCGTTGATTGAATATCTGCCCGAGTTAATTCGCCAATAAAACTACCTACGCTCCCGTATCATCGATAGGTCGGGACGTCGACAGCTTCGTGGTCGTGCAATTTTCTAATTACGCCGTTCATCCATTTATCTTGCCCTACCGTTCGCCATCGCTTGTCACTCAGTCTTTTTTTGTACAAGTGGCATAGGTCGCGTCTTTTTTTTCCTCCCGACAGTGTACGACGATTAATTCGATAAAGTGATCGACGATTGCGTAACGTCGGATCGAAAGTTCCTCGAACTCATCGGTGTCCCGATCACCGAAATACGCTATCGTACAAGCTATCTGGAATAAAACCAGAATTTCGGCTGTCGCCCACGGTCGGTTTCGCGAAACGTTTAAAAATAGTAAATGTCCCTCTTGTTGTCTCCCAAAACGATCGTGGGCAGTCGTCGCGCCCGCGGGTATTCGAATCTCCAAGACTATTTGCCAACCGCCAGAATCTAGACTACACTCTTTCGCTATTCTGCGGGTCTGTCGTGCGAGCTGCGAATGCACCGCTACGCGGCGAGACGTGCATGCGTGTCGTACGCGAGTCCGCGTTGCCATCGTCGTGAGAGCTAATCACCGAATGATCGAGAGCCGCAGACCGTTTTAATGGGACGTTCGGAAACTCCGACCAGTTCCACGGTGACGTTACCCGGCTCGTCCCCGGCATTCCCGGGTTGACATCGTACATGTTATCCAGTGACGGTACCAGGTACGCCACTTCCGAACTCTCGCGTTCCTCGTTGCGAAATAACGATCATCGAGCGAACGCCATCCGGCTATATGTTTAAATTATTATGCCAAGGATACCTCGTTATCAATTTTTTTTTTTGTTCAGGTTGCAAGAAAGAATCCACTGTCACAGGCATTCCGTAGTTTTCGCATTTCAGAGAACACGCTCGTCAAGGACTCGCGTCCTGAGACTTACGGACGAATCTTCAAGAGTGCAGCGGGCGTAGAAAATATTTAGTTGCATCGAGAAAACAAAATTATATAAAATAGTACGATTTTATCATGCTAATATTTTTTATATTTTTGTATTGTTACATTTACCGCACAAATGTGTGTGATAGGATTTGATCCAGCCCTCAGTCGGTATCTCCACCTGTACCGGTTTCCCGCCGTCTCGCCCAATTAAAACCCGAGTAGAAATTTTCGAGCGTTACATCGGGCCCTGATAGGGTTCTGATAAGGCCTTATTAGGACCCTATCGGGGCCCGATGTAACGTTCGAAAATGTCTACTCGAGAAATGCTAATCCGTTTTATCACGATAATATTTTTTATATTTTTGTACTGTTACATTTACCGCACAAATTTTCGAGCGTTACATCGGGCCCTGATAGAGTCCTGATAAGGCCTTATCAGGACCCTATCGGGGCCCGATGTAACGCTCGAAAATTTCTACTCGGGAAATGCTAATCCGTTTTATCACGATAATATTTTTTATATTTTTGTATTGTTACATTTACCGCACAAATGTGTGTGATAAGATTTGATCCAGCCCTCAGTCGGTACCCCCACTTGCACCGGCTTCCCGCCGTCTCGCCCAATTAAAAATGCTAATTGTCCTTCCGACTTTACGCAATCGTCGATCACTTTATCGAATTAATCGTCGTAAACTGTCGGGAGAAAAAAAAGACGCGACCTATGCCACTTGTAAAAAAAAAGACTAAGTGACAATCCGTTTTATCGCGATAATATTTTTTATATTTCTGTATTGTTACATTTACCGTACAAATGTGTGTGATAGGATTTGATCCAGCTCTCAGTTAGTCGGTACCCCCACTTGTACCGGTTTCCCGCCGTCTCACCCAATTAAAACCCTAGTAGAAATTTCCTAGCGTTACACCGGGCCCTAATAGGGTCCTGATAAGGCTTTATCAGAACCCTATCAGGGCCCGATGTAACGCTCAAAAATGTCTACTCGGGAAATGCTAATCCGTTTTATCACGATAATATTTTTTATATGTTTGTGTTGTTACATTTACCGCACAAATGTGTGTGATAGGATTTGATCGAGCCCTCACTCGGTACCCCCACGTGTACCGGTTTCCCGCCGTCTCGCCTAATTAAAAATGCTAATCCGTTGCGGAGGTACTTATACGCGCGCATGCACATTCTCAAGACTCGTGGCCGGTCTATCGGAGGTGGCGAGAGGTCTCTCCTCACTTCCTCTCGGATTCTCTTTTCTCACAGTCTACTTTACGCTCTCACGAGCATTGCCGCCGGGGGCCGCGAGCCCGAGATATATTGGTGTTCGTTGATTATCGGCCCGCTCGCGATTCGATGTATAGCCAACACCTGTTTGAATATACGGCATTTTTTGTTTTTGTTTTTAGTGACCGTTCTTACGAGACTTCTCGCGAGAATGACGCGCTACTTTGTCAAGACGCGGTACGGTATTTTTCTCAGAATGCGGGTAGAGTTGTATAGGGGCCTGCTCGTTGTAATGCCGCTGTCTACGTACATCGAGCCGAGTCTAATCATGTGTTAACAGCATCTATATAACGCAGCGCTGCCACGGTGTACGCGCGAAGCGCATGCCCAGAGGTGAGCCATGTACGACGGATGCCAGGTAAATAATGCAATCCGCTAGCGAAGCTTCGGCAGAGTAATATGTCGCTCAATCTCTCGTTCCAATTGGAATTCTACGTGTCTTTTGTTTTCAGTCTAATCAAATAAATTCAGATAGCTTATCCTTTTTGCAACAAGTTATCGTCGACAAACGTCAACGATTTTCTATTTGTTAATTTTCCGATCGCACCATCCGACCCCAGTTTTGCAAAAATAAGAGCAAACTAAAATTGCCAATGAATTGGGAAATGAAATTACAAATTTGGATATTCAATCCTGAAGAAACGAGTTCGTCATTTATTTAATAAAATTATCTTCACGAAAGTTCGTATTTCGATTTTACGAAATTATTATTTAAGTAAATATAAAATATTTATCTTAAATACCAGATAATATTGAAATAATTATCTGGATATTCCGCAGGACTGTCCAGATGTTTCATTTTCAAGCTATCGTGGACGATTTATCGGATGTAACTGACGGAGTTTACGGGATCCAACAAATGAACGAGAGCGGTAAAAAAGAAAATGTTAACGAATGCAAACGGATCCGAAAAATTGGATGCAAAAATGGGGTCGAATGCAAAATTGCCTCGGTCCGTGGCTCGCGGAGCTCACCTGTTTGCGGTGAGGCCGAGATCTCGGTCCTCGTTCTGTCCTCCTTGCTGCTATCAACGGCGGCGGGTTTTGTTTGCACGTCCGTCATTCTCACTCGCGGGATCGCGTACGAAGTTGAATTCGGCCTGGGCCGGCTCGGACTCTCCTCGGATGCAGTGATAACACTCGGATGTGATTTTACGCGGTTTCGCTACGAAATTGACAATGAGAAAAAATAAACAAAAAGACCTGACGATTGCGCTCGGAGAAAAAGCTTGTCCGTCGAACGAGACGCAGCCAACGCGACACTACTTCGTCTGCAGTTTCGAGGCGTTTGAACGCAACTCTCGGCTGCCGGGCTGCCGGGCTTGTACGATACCCCACGCCTATGTTACGGCCGTCGCCGAGGATTCACGAGAGTCGCGACGCCCTCACGACGCCCGACGTCGACGCTCCGCAATTTTCCGCTAAACTCGAACATCCACTAAATGGCCGACGGCTCGGCGATAAATGCGACCGCTCTTACCGACCTTCGCTTCGGTTTGATTCTTCGACGAGGTTTCAAGAGGAAGACTATTTTCATCGCTTTTTTTCTACCACCTTATATCTATAAAAAATAATTAAATCTCTAAAGTATTTCCACGTGAAAAAAAAATATTTTTGCTGTGTTCCTTAAATACGGCGTTAAAGCGGTAAACATGAAGATGCGAAAAATGAGGATGATATAACAGTATACCTATAAAAAATAATGAAATCTGTAAAGTATTTCCACGGAAAAAAAAATATTTTATTTCACTCGGTGTGTAAAATGCGGTTTTACGCACGCTTCGCGTGCGTACAACCTCGTTTTCACACCTTGTGAAATAAAATTTCGTACGATACTCGTACATAAAACGTTTTCTGAACTCGTGTGATTGAAACACTCGCCTTCAGCTCGTGCTGCAAACTCACACTCGTCAGAAAAAGTTTTATCGCACTAGTATCGTAATGTACTATTTGCTGTGTTCCTCAAATACAGCGTTAAAGCGGTAAACATGAAGATGCGAAAAATGAGGATGATATAACAGTTATTTGTATGGCAAGGGCGTAGAAAAGAGCCGAGTGGGCGTTCACACGAGTCGGCATACCATTTTTTACGCCCATGTCATTCACATAATTTTTCGTAACAAATTCACGAAAATGAAGAATTTCGTTCCCGTTACGTGTGCGTAAAAAAATAATTTTTCGCACTAGTGCAAAAAAAAAAAAAAAAAAAAATACCGTATTGTGTAAAAAAGACCACGATGCGAAAAAAGGCCTTTCCGCGCACACTTCACAGGAACGTAAAGCGGGATTTTACGAGCATGCGTTAGGAAAATATATTAGCGGTAGATCGTTGGTGTTGGTTTTTGGCACTTCCAGGACATCAGGAAGTGCGATTTTATTTAAGTAACAGTAAGTAGTTTATTCGTAGTATAGAACAGTAGAAGTAAGTAAAATAACACAGTCATTACATTCAGCTTAACACAGTGCTGCAATAATGAGCGGTTTGTCATTACGACGCTAACAATTAATCACCTGCTTTGTCGAGAGGGCAACAATGTCGTAAACTAAATTAAATGATGCATTCCCGTTTGTTTTTTTTTGTATTTGATTTTTATAGTGTATATTCGGTGTTCCGGCGATGGGAAATGGCCTTTCAATGTGTCATTCGTATTATACAATTTGTTTATCATTTTGTGTTTCCATATATATTCCTGTGGACTAGAATCGACGCGCTTCGGTGCAAGATGTAAATGTGTGTGACATGAGAGGAGATGAAGAGACGATGATGAGCACCTACTCGAGTTTCTCGCTGACGCCCTCCGTTCATTGTATAGACTCTTTATAGTCGTTATGTAACGCGTCTCGTGTCGTGTCGTCTCATAGCACAATAATTTATTTCTCGTAGTTTTTTTTTCTCTTTTTTTTTTGGAGTGTGTGAAAATGATTTTAGTAGTTCGGAGACAGCGTCCGAACTGGGTCGGCATGACTAGGAGATGAAAATTGCGGCGACTTAGTGTTCTTTTTCTTTCAACTTTATCTTAACAATAACAACGAAAATTGTTCTTTCATCTTGTTTGTCGGTTTCGTTTTTGTTTTTCTTCTGAAAAATTTTGTCCCTTGTTGTTCGTGGCTGACGGTCCCTGGAGAATCGTCATCCTTGGGCCAACGTCATTGGATGACATTTAATCTTGGCCTTCCGCCGCCTTGTCGCACATCCGACGAAGAAAAGCTGCAAAGATCGAGAGAAAAGCGATTAATAAACCAGTGGACTTCGGAGATGTCTCCGAGTCGCAGGAGCCGCGTCTGAACGAGCACGGAATTTAGGGTAGAGTGGGGCAAAATGGGGCAACGGGGCAAAACGGGGTTTTTGGGCAAATCGTAATTTCCGAATAATTTTTGGATGCCGAATTCGCCCTATCGGATACATCAGGCTTTTCTGCCTAGTTTTTCTACCTTGTCCGATCCAAAAACGATTGGAAAATGACGTTTTGCCCAAAAACCCCGTTTTGCCCCGTTGCCCCATTTTGCCCCGCTCTCCCTTATCTTCTGCCGCCCCTTGCACTGCAATCGGCATTGCAATCAGACAACGATCCCGCCGCTTCCCGGAGCATCGTAAGAACATCGAAAGAACAGGAGAATCCACAAATTCCCCAAAGACGTTGCGAACCCCCGAGTTCAAAGCGTGTGGCGTGACAGCGTCAGCGAGACTGACCTTTTGCGTGTCTCTCGAACAGGGTTGTGATTAGGTGCGAGGCGTGAAAGATAAACGACGATAGAAATATTATTGGCGATGGAAACATTGAAATGAAATGTGCGAAACGCGGACAGAAAAAAAAAACAAGAAAATTGCCCCCCGTCTTTGGAGCAGACACTCCGATTGTTTTCGTGCCAGAAAGCTTGCACGGGAGTTGTCCTTATCGATTTCAAACATCCCCGCGAGATTCCCCACTCACGGACGTCCTGTAAAGTTGCGGAGACAAAGTAGACAAAAGCTGAAGTAGATACGAACGACACACGAGTCTCACATATGAACACCACACTGTAGTTTGCGCAGGTTGACAAAAAAGTAAAACGAGAGAAAGAGAGAGAGAGATTAAAAAATAGTGAGAGAGAGAGAGAGAGAGACAGACAAAGAGGATTTTCTACGGGATGTACTCACGGTGATGTTGTCTTCCAGTCGGCTGATTACTATCCTCACATATTTACGCAAGCAGCTTCTTCAAGAACGCTGTAAAAAATTACAAAGTCGGGAAATCAAACGGGGGGAAGAGGCGTTTTTTCTCCTGTCTGGTGGATTCCGGCTGACTAAACGACGCGTCAAGTCCCCACGGGCGATGACAGTAAAATAAGGGGTCCTATGGTGTTGAATTAAAAAAAAAATGCATCACGCGGGTAAAGGGTTTTACATACAAACTACGGTTTTTGCACGACGGGGACATTCTCGAACACGCGTCAATACGACGATTCTCCTGCTGCGGGCCACTTCTCCCGGTGATGAACGACTGCAACTCTTTTTGCGACCACTTCCGGTATCTCGAATTACTTTGCGTGCTTTGGATTATTGGGAATTTTACATGGCGAAACAACTGAATAACTGTGTATTAAACTTGTTGAGCACGACTCGTTTTCTACGGTACGGGAGGTCACCGACGGGGTTTTATGTAATGTGATACAACAATAATATCTACCGTGCTGATTTTATGATACATAAAGAGGCATTACGCTGTACGGGGAGGGAAAACGAAGATACTTCGATCGATCTACTGGTTCACGTAACGCCTATTAATCACCATAATTACTTTAGCAATCTTCCAAATACTCGATACCGCTACATCTTAGTTGACTCTCATTTCTTCTACCCTAGTGCTTCGCTCTATTATTTATTCGTTCTGTTTTTTATTGTTTATTTTACTTACGGGCATAGGGGATGAAGCCATCCTCGTCCTCGGGGTCCATGCACTCTCCCAACACCAGGTTGACCTGAGCGTCGTCGAGTTTCTCGCCTAAAATTTTTTCGTAAATAATCGACAAATCGTGATCGTCCACACTGAGAAAAATAATAGTATCTTCTACTGTACCAATAGTTCCCAGGGGGAACGTCTATGTAGATAGTTTTTGACAGTATATATTCAATTGATTAAATTATAATTATTGTCGCAACAATGATTTATTGTCACTGTCAACTATAAAATGTAAACGTTCCCCCTGCACGCAGAAAAAAATTAAAATATTTATTTGATTTAAATAAATATTTATTTCATTTAAGTAACTATTTACTTAATTTAAATAAATATTTATTTAAATCAAATAAATATTTTACTTCATTTTAATAATCGGTGGCCGTCAAGTAATTTTTTTTTCTGGGTGTGGGAAAAATTTTTTCTGTACGCAGAAAAAATGTATTTGACGGCCACCGTTTATTAAGATTACGTAAAATATTTATTTGATTTAAATAAATATTTATTTCATTTAAATAACTATTTACTTAATTTAAATAAATATTTTACTTCATCTCAATAAACGGTGGCCGTCAAATAATTTTTTTTCTGGGTGTGGGAACTATTTTTTATGGTATTAAGTCAGTATTGTTGCTTTTACTATGTTATTTTTTCTCAGTGCAACATTTGACGAGATCGGCAGTGGAGGATCGATCGTATCGATCGCTTTCTTACCAACGGTCAGAAGCGTGTTGGAGAGTTCAGCGGCGAGCATCATGCCGTTCTCAGCCTTGTCGTAGAGTTTAAGACACTCGAGGAAGTCCTCGTAACCTCCCTGGTCCTTGTCGTTTTTCAATTGACTGTAGATCGGAAGGAATTCCTCGACGGTCATCGTCTTCTCGCCGCGCTTTTGGGTACCGCCGACCTTCTCGATGGTGCTGTTCGTCGGGTTGAGATTGAGGGCACGGAGGACATTGCCGAGATCGACGGCGTCGATGACGTTCGTACCGTCCGCGTCATAGATGGAGAATGCGAATTCGCATCCTGATCAAAGTTCGAGACGAATTTGAAAAAAAATTAAAAAACGTTAATAACGATTACACTGAGAAAAAGGATGGTATTTCCTACTATAACGAATAGTTCCCAGGGGGACGTCTATATAGATAGTTTCTGATAGTGCAATTGGTTAAATTATAATTATTGTTGCAACCCTGATTTTTTGGCACTGCCATAACTATAAAATGTAAACGTTCCCTGGGAACTATTTTTTATGGTATAAAATCAGTATCGTTGCTTTTACTATGTTATTTTTTCTCAGTGTATACACTGATAAAAAAGTACAGTTAAATCAACTAAGATTCGGGCAGGGACGTTCAAATAAATATTCAGTTAGTGAAAAAAATATTTTAATGCCTCAAAAATATTTTAGTGAAATCACCCATCGAATTGTTGAACTAACCAATTTTTTAGGTGTACCAACAAAATATTTATTTGAACGTCCCTGCCCGAATCTTAGTTGATTCAACCGTATATTTTTATCAGTGTAGAGTAAAAGTGGTGAATATGGTCCACCTCGATTAACACGTAAATCAATGATATATGAACCGGTCCATATTCCCCACTTTTACCCTAGTTTAATCATTCAATTGATTAAACTATAATTATAGTCACAACTATAACCTTTGGTAAAATGTAAACGTTCCCTCTGCCAACTATTTACTATGTAAGTTTTTCTCAGTGTACCGATTATTCCATGGGTACGAATTCCCCACATACCGATGGGTACGCCGAGTGGATGCGGACGTCATCGCTCGCGAGGTATTTACCAAAACCGTAAAGTCAACGTAACGGGTGTGTATCGGAGGCATTTCCTAAACTGGCGAATTCCCGGAAGCTTCGGAAAAGCGCGCGCGCGCGCAAGCGCATCAGCGTGGGTGATCAAATGGCGTAACGAGGGGGGGGATTTTATTTTGTTCGCAGCCAAGACCGAAAGGGCGGGTCGCCTACTCGCCGTCTCCCCTCATTCTCTATCGCGTGAATAGTTCAAAAATATCGGAGTACTATTTTAGGATCCGTCGGCTTCGGCGACCGCTCTCTTCTCCCCACCGCCCGAGGATCGAGCCACGCTGAACCGGGTACGAGCACTGGGTCAGATTACCCCTACCGAGCCATATAAGAGCAGGGAGCAAACTATTTTTGACACCGGAACGGCCACGGCTGACAATCCGATTCTCTAGCGATTCTCACCCACCAACCCGGTTATGCAAGTTATCGTCGATCCTGTTTATCCGTTTGGACCGTTCTTTCTTTTCGCGAACGAAATCCCCTATTTTTAACTCGAAAAGCTTGCCATTCTCTTCTCTTATTTTCTTTTTCTTTACTAAACTCACGAGCGACAACGTCACGTGCCAACCATTGGATCACTTTGCCAATTTCTGAGCGGGTAAAGGTCGATATTATGATTCGTAGTTTTATACACGAGTTTCAACTTCCGGCGAGTTGAGTTTGTACGCCCTTTTGTACCGATAATCGCGCACTGCAGTTTTTTTTTATTTTTTAAAGAAATAGTCACAATGTTAAATATTAAAATTCCTCGTTTTACTCACTCTCGACCTCCCTGGATGTAAGATCTGCCTGAAAGACAAACGGAATGACGCCGATTAGAACAACAATCGAAGGATACAAACTGCAAAGAATTATGTTAGTTGTAATCACTTGGTACCGTTTGCAGATTAATAAATCGACGAAAGTGAAGTGACAAAAAAAAGTGGCCCAAAGTCGATGATGGGAGGAAGGGTCGTAACACTTACCATTGCTATTGAGGATGTGTGTTTGGCTTCTGGATGTTCACCGAACGAAGTTTGAACCAGAAATGCGAGCAGCAGGTACCAGGCACATTCATTTTATTGCGACAGAGGGCGCTGTAATCGGGGAACCCGAGAATTACGAAGAGCCGAACGGGTAGAGGAAAATGGACGATGAGCGGCAACGCTGCGTTCCAAAAACAGCTTGAGGACCTTCGTTAGTTCGTTGCGGTGCTTCTCGCTACGATAAATGGTTTTGCGGCAATTTTATTTTCGTGTCAGGGTTGCCAGATCTGTTAGCGGCGGGTCTTGTCCGGCGGTTCTTCCTCCGCCTCGGCGAGGCCTCATCTCGCCTGGCGATGATCCTCTTGCCGGGCGTCCCGGACTCTTACGTCTTGAAAATACTCGAGCCTCGGGCGGCGGCAAAGTATCCGGGGCGCGAGGGGTTGATATAGACGACGACACGAAACTCACGGTAGTCGAGACCCGGTGGCCCGTACGAGCGAGCTAAAAAGCTCAGGCTCTTTCGCTCCACGCATCGATAGTTGTATCGAGTTTCGGCTGCCTCGGGCTCTTTCGCATCGTCATCGCCGGTCCTTTTGGTCCGATTTCTCATCGTTATTATTTCTGTAATCGTCCGAGGAATTTCATCGTACGCGACACTATCGGCCGACTTCGAACTCGCCGTCCGATTCACTGTCGCAGTTATTTTCGTTGCCGATCCTGGCGTACATTACACTATCCTATTAGCGGGTGTAGTATGTGGGCTACGTCTGTCCGCGTCATCGGCTCACCGACTACCCGTTGCATCTCCGTTCACCCTTTCCGAAGCTTCGAATCGCCAATGACCACACAGTACGATACACACGATAACGAAAGGACGCATCGTCGATGATGGTTGACGAGAGCGCCGTGCAACTTTCCGCTGCGCTGAAGGAGAAGCTCGTTCCTAACGTTTGTTTTTCCCTCGATGACGCAAGCGGAAGTGGCAAGCAAGGTGGGTGAGGTGGAAGCATCAACGGAGGAGAGACGAGACCCAAAGAGAATCGTTTCTTATGCTTTGACGATAAGATATTTTTGGTCGGCTTTGACAATCGGGAAGGTTAGACGACGAAATAAAATAGATAGAAAAGTTTATTGGGTACCATAAAAAAAAATGGCACACTCGATAATCTGCGGAAGTGGATTGTCAACAATCCTTGCCACGCTTGAACGTAGTCCGGAAGAACCTTCGCAATTTCTCACCGAGACTCTTCTTGTCTTTCGTCTTCGATTTTTCATGCTTCTTGTCCTGTTGCTGCAGCGATTTCGACTTCTCCTTTGCTTCGGCAAATGGACCTGCGGGCTGCGAGGCGGGAGGAAGCGGAAGCGGCATTGGCGTGGCCGGGATAGAATCCAATTCCTCAATCTCCACCTCGACGATGCAGCCGGCAGGCGCGTCATCCAACGGAGACATCGCCGGAGGCTCTTCGATTATCAGGGGATTCTCGGTGAACTTCTCGTCCTCTTCGGCCTCGCACTTCGAACCCTCGATCGTTCGAATGAATTTCTCCTCGCTCTCCTCCCAGGCTGCTATGCGCTCCTGGCTGATACCGCTTATCGAAGCGGACACCCTCAAGACATTTTCTTGACCTGCCTCGGCGTTCTCCAATTCCTTGATCATGCGATGCAAGAAGCACGTCGAGCGCAGTTTCGAGACTTCCTGTTGCTGCTGCACTTGGCATTGCGTCTGCCGTTCGTCGTCAACGTTGTCAATCTCAACACTGTCTTCAAGCGTCTCGAACATCGGCGATGACGAGTCTTTCGTATCGTCTTCGACCTACATTATACACAGATACAATAGCAGTCGCGGGAGTTTCAACGAAAAATCCTATTCATGTGGGAAAATGAATGTTAGATTCGTAATCAGCAGATAACAGTGTAGGGGAGACCGGGGACAAAAGTAACACGGGTCAATCGTAACAAGCGGCTGCGCATGGTCGGACGCATCGGATATGAAGTGAGCAACATTACACCGAGCAAAAATAACATAGTAAAAACAACGATACTGATTTTATACCATAAAAAATAATTCCCAGGGGGAACGTTTACATTTTATAGTTATGGCAGTGCCAACAAATCAGGGGTGCAACAATAATTATTATTTAATCAATTGCATATACACTATCAAAAAATATCTATATAGACGTTCCCCCTGGGAACTATTGGTATAGTAGAAAATACTACACAGAAAAAAATATCATTGAATCAAGTAAAATTTGCTTGCGGGCTGCCAAAGAAGTAAAAACGTTGTTTCAATTCTACTCTGAATTCGTACAACCTTGACAGTCTTGCTGTTGTTGTTTCAATATCATATGGAATTGTAAGGATTGAAAGTAGAATTGAAACAAACATTTTTTTCTTCGGCAGCCCGCAAGCGATTTTTTTTCCACTGTAGTCTTTTTCTCAGTGTACAAACATCACCTCATAAGGTGGTGTTTATAATGTTGCTCACATTGCGCAGCCGCTTGTCACATTGCGCAATCGCACCCAGAAAAAAATTTATTAGACGGCCACCGTTTATTAAGATCAAGTTAAACATTTATTTGATTGAAATAAATATTTATTTCATTTAAGTAACTATTTACTTAATTAAAGTAAATGTTTACTTAAACCGAATAAATATTTTACTTAATCTTAATAAACGGTGGCCGTCTAATAAATTTTTTTCTGGGTGGGGTTGTCACAATGCGCAGCCGCTTGTTACAATATGCCGCTGTTACTTTTGTCCCCGGTCTCCCCTATGGAATATGACCTTGAGAACTTAAAAGAATATTATCCACCTCGACTATGGTGGTGGCTTCCTCAGAAGTTCCGTCGTGAAAATCACCCTGGCCCTCGGCTGCTGGTACCTCGTTGGATCCGCTCATTTCTTGTACGGCTCTCTTCACTTCTCTCTCCAGACTGGAAATTTTCACGACCGGCTGCACAGACGACGTGTCGCCAATCTGTACACCCTGAAGACCTTGAACGATCTTCCGGATTTCTTCGCTCGCTCTTTGATCCACGTCGAGTGGGAAGTTTCTTTCGCGTGATCGAGGATTCATGGATTGAACGGGAGATCGACGAAACGCCGAACTGCTCGTACAATCGAGATTCCCCTCGCACGGAAAGGTCTTCTTCATTCTTTCGTGAGCCTGTCGCGTTCCTCGCGATGAGAGACTCCTGTTCTTGCGTCCTCGCAACTGTCTGCAAGCCGGATGCGGGCAGTTTATGGGAAACTGACGCGAATAGAATTCTGCAAACGTCAAATATCTCGATCGGACCGAACTCTCGAGGTGATTCGCGCATTCGCTGATCCAGACAAAGATCATTCTCACCTGAGTTTTCGGTCCTCGAATCCAGAATGTCCATGGCCTCGAGCATGACTTTGCTGACGAGTTCCTTTACGAAGCCGTCGATCTTGTCGACACGAGACTCTACCATGACGATCAGTTTTAAGGAGAACTGCCTTTTACGGTCGTCAGTCTTTTGTTTTCCTTTTTGACGCGCACTCGTTTTCGTGTGTTCGCTAATTCTTCCGTTTCTTCCTTTAATTGCATTTGAGATAATTCTATAGAAAAATTAATTCTATAGAAATTAACCCTTCTTCTTATGTTAAATTCTTATATTCCTTATATCCCTTATATCCCTTATTCTTATATTCCTTATATTCTTATATTCCTTCTTATATTATATTAAATTAATTCTATAGAAAAATTATAAAAATTCTCTGTTACGCGACTTCCGGTTTGAAATTTTCATTTTTGAACCCGAAGTGACGTCATGCAGAGAAATTTGAAAAATTTCGTCATGACGTCACTTTCGATCGAAAAGTGATATTTGCAAACCGGAAGTGACATATTTTCGGTCTGAAATCGCTACCGGCCGAAAAATGAGATTTTCAAACAGGAAGTGAGGTCGCAGGGAAATTTTAAAAATTTTAGTCGTCACGTCGCTTGGCAGTATATCAGATGGACACAGAAACGTCAACATAGGAACAACTCGACACGAAGGCTGTATATCGTGAATGCGGCACGCAGAACATATGACCTGTACACCGAGTCAAATCTATACCGAGACAGTGGACAGACGACCAAACTGAACACGCCAAAAACTGAACACTTGACAAGGCAACACAAGTGCAGACTACTTTAGGTCACTGAGTCAAATGCCTATGTCTTATTGTGAGAATATAAGTGGCGCTAGGTCGCAACGCAATACCAAGAGCGCGTAGGGGAGAGCGGGTCAAAATGGCACAGCGGGGCAAAACGGGATAATGAGACAAAACGCAATTTTCGAATAACTTTTGGATGGTGTCAATGGTGGTCCCTGGAGCAAAACGGGGTTGAAAACTCGGATGAATCCATTGGGATAAAATGGGGTATCCAAAAATTATTGGAAAATTGAGTTTTGCCTTCACTGTCCCGTTTTGCCCCACTGTCCCATTTTGCCCCGCTCTCCCCTAATTCGAGCATGATTATTTTCATGACACTTTGGGTATAGATTCTCCTCAAGGATAGTGTCGCCTATGTAGTGTTGTCATTGTGTTTTGGTAATCAATCATTGGGTCATCACTCGAAAATAGCTCTCCTGAAGTGAGCGGTTGTTTGTGTGCAATTGTCGAGTGTGTTGGTGGTAGTGTGTTCTGCACTGTCTTTGATGTAGAGTTGACTTGGTGTACAGCCTATTCGTGGTCATATATTTATGTGCCCACATTCACGGAGTGGAGCCTTCGTGTCGACTTTTTCTGTATCCATCTGGTATACTGCCAAATGAATTATATGGGAACTGTCTCCATACATGTTGTGCTCAAGTCGGCGCCGATTCTACGGAAATGTCCATATCGTACAGTTAAATTCATCACACTGCTATTTATGTACTCACGCGTCCGCTTAGGTTATATTGCAATACTGTACTAGAATCTTCTATTTATTGTAACCGAAATAGATGCCACATTTATTATATCAAGCAGCTTCCGCGGGTTTTCTTTATCTACATTGATGTAGGGCCAATTTATGTAGTTAAAGCCATCGATTTGTTACCTTAAAAAAAAATACTTATATTTTTTTTATGTTGGTTCCGTGTGAGGTATTCCATATCAAATCACATTTTGGATTTGGCCCGCAATTTTTTATATGGTTGAACTAACTTGCAAAGGCGTTGTATTTTTTTAACTGAAAAAAAAAAATGAAAACTTTTCGGAAAAATCTGAAAAATGTCTCAAAAGTTCAGTGTTGCATCTAAAGATGGTCAAGCAGTAGCCCATAACCGACTGATTTTTTTTCCAGTTTTTTTTTTTATTAAAAAAAAATTGAAGGTGACGTTGGCCTACGTTGGCTCAAATATAAAAAATTCTTATTATGTGATACATGATTGTTCAGATTTTTAAACTGTAGCAATGAATAAATTCCTTTTTTAATTATAAATAGTGTGGGTTTAATCAAATAAAAAATCGCGGGTCAAATCCAAGATCGAAGGTCGAAGGGTCAGAGCCAAGTCGATTTAGCATGGAATACCACTTCATATACGGGTACATAGTACGCATCTATTTTTTTAGAGCCATTGTATCATTTGTATATCAATTCTCTTTGCATATTAAATTGCAGATTGATATAAGGCGCACGGTGTTCATACACTTCACTGGGAATAATGCGTGTGTGTCAGTAAATATCCATTAACTAGTAACGATAGATTTAGAAACAACGACGCTTGCTGAGATATCTTTGCCGGGAACTGAGCGAAATATTGGAAGAGTGGGGAGTACATAGGCGAGCGGCCGGAATAGTATAGGGAATCTTGTCTTACTATTTTTTCGTTAGAATTTCCATTAGGCGCGCCGATCGCACGCATACCAAAGGGTTCTAAATGTGTAGGCTCGTTCACGTAAACATATGTATACATAATAATTGTATACATTTCCATCTATATATATTCCTCATTTAAATGCATACCGGTAAACTCTGCTAAAATTATAAACAAAAATATTAAACTACTCTCCATGCCTTTCTTCCCTAAAATTCAAATAGTGAAAGAATTTCATGATTCATCGTACGATGACGCAATTTTTAGTTCGTTCTCACGAGACCGTCTAATATAGTTTTCAATATCCATTGAGAGTCCACCAGGGGACGGGCCAACACTGGGCTAAAAAAAAATATCCATTGACATGCCAAGAGACCATCACATAGGTAAATTCCTATCTTTCGTCCATGACATAACACCACACACATCGTACAAAACATAGCTACGTATAGTAAGTCGCCAGAAAACCTGATTATCCTCATATAATTTTCTCTGTGAAGTCGCGTTACAGCGAGTTTTAAAAATTTTCTGAGAAATTATCTGAAGTGCAGCCAGTGGGAGAAGCGTGTCCATAAAGGAACACATGAAAGAAGGGTAAAAAAACGTATGTGATACGTCTCAAATGTATTTGAAATTCATGTCGAACGTAGGCACGGTTCAGAAACTTAGTTTGGATAACATAGAACGAGATAGACTGCCGCACTGGTGTGAAAGTCAAAGAGAGAAGCTAGTTCCGGGTCTGATATCTGAACCCGACACAGAGACAAAAACGTATGAATTAAGGTAGTACGAGCACCTACTCGATTATTAGATACAATGCAAATTTGTTGTTGTTACAAACAATGCATACAGGATAACTGTAAAAATGGAAGCAAGGTTACCGGCCATTTACATTAAATAAATAAATGTAAAGTCGACAGATTTAGCATGGTTTCTTGTTGATAAAATTTAACAATAATGCGATTGTGACCCTTTTCCAACGAAAAGGATCACAATCGCGTTATTGTTAAATTTTATTTGTTTTTCGCGATTAAATGCATATAGAAACATTAACCGTAATGTGATTTCAAGATTTCGAGAATTAAATTGATATCCAAAAATATTAACCTTAACGGATGTTTTAATGAGAATTCTTTAATACCAGCTATCAGCCTGCCGTTGGTGGTCTCACTCTGTACCAATATGGCGACACTATGAATTCCCAAGTGTACAGAAATAGGTTAAATTTGGCTAAGAATCAATATTTGTAAATTTATTATTGGCTGTGAAATTGTATTGAATAAAATTCTGTTTAAATACATATGTACAGGTTATCTTCGTGTGTCAAATTTTTCTCCCGGTCAGAGGACGTGCGCCAAATTTTGGTGTGTCTTAATATTTAAAAGTCCCCAAAGAGTGTCAGATAGCGTTATGCATATGTAAAATGATAATTCATCGTATTACAATTTTTTTCGAAACATAAATAGCGACACTTAAAAATGTTTGCAATACAACTCTCATTTGCCTAGCTAATGTGCAAGGATTACTTTAAGGAACACACGGTTGCACTCGTTCGCCTCGCATAGCACACTGCAGCGACACTCGGAAAGCCTTGTATACATCGCGCTGGTGCGCTGTGTCAAAACACCCCTGCGTAACCTGTACTGCCATCTGCAGATCGATGTCGCGCGATCATCGGAGGAACTGGCTCGCAGTACCCGGACGACAATGCTAAGTTCCTGTCGGAGTTTCACGTAACGGAGAGTTACCGCGCGAACATGTCCAAGCCCACGAGAATCCCCGTGGTCAATGACAGTACAAATGAAAAGAAAGGTCACGTGGAACTCACGATCGGAAGACCAAAGTCCGCAACCGTTTCCACTGGATCCTCTGCGAGTAACAAGGCTGGGTCACGATCGATCAAGATCCTCGGCCGCATTGAGGAACAAGAGGGTAATCGAGCCGACACACGGAGAGTGGAAAGATCGGACAAGAACACAGGGTGCCGATCGAAATTTGATGTAACGTCACTTGCGAATCTTTGTGGCAATCGTCAGCAACGCGAATCAAGCAATCCAAATTTACGTCTCTTCGAGTGCAAAGAAACGAGTGGATCCAAACTGGATAGCATCGATGACCATCCGGGGTGTCCAAATGCTCGATCAGACTGTGAGAATCTTTGTGGCAATCGTCAACGACGCGAATCGGGCAATCCAAATTTGCGTCTCTTCGAGTGCAAAGAAACGAGCGGATCCAAACTGGATAGCATCGATGACCATCCGGGGTGTCCAAATGCTCGATCAGACTGTGAGAATCTTTGT
>JAPYZC010005554.1:0-18703 GCA_030522665.1 Ichneumoninae sp. A BG-2022a | reverse complement strand
TGTTTTGCCGGGCAATTTGTTAAACAATTAATTTTTTGATTAAATTGTTAATAACATTTTGGAATTATTATTGTGCAAAATTAATCTTTTCAGTATCTTCAATCTGCATGAAATTTTTCAGATTTTTATGTCATCGAGAAGTACTTGCAACATTCGCTTACTTTTCTCGAACTTATGCGAGATGAGCAGGAAGCGACATAGCTAGCTACCTTAACTCTGCCATAGACTACTTCAAATTATACCACTTTTGCGGGGTTTGATATCAGCTGCAAATCGCCCGAAGCTTGGACGAAATAAATCGTTCATATTTTCGTCACGTCACTTCCGGTTCTGAAATCTCAATCTTTCATCAGTTTTGAAGTCACAAAGAGAATTTTGAAGATCTCCAAATTTTTTTTAATAAAAAATGTTTACTCTGTCATAATATAATATAATATGACATAATATAATATATTGGAAAAAATAAGGTTTTCAAACCGGAAACCGGATTGGATAAAATACGAAGGACAACCAAAGGTGCTTTCGATTTGTCGTTATAATGATGATGCGCATGCGCACAATCGTTTACTGGTACAAATTTCCTCCAAAAACCGGACGAGCGCATGCGCATGGTCATTTTTTTGTGAAAATTCGTATGCGCATGCGCAGTCACGTTGTAGTAACGAAAAAACGCCAAATCGAAAGCAGCTCAGTACTCCGGAAAGAGGACAGTGTTTCTCAATACTTTTATTGTAAATTAGGCACGAAAATGCATTGTTGTATTAGGCCTATCGTTATTATTATAATTATTATTGTATGATGGTATCACCGGATCGCGTTTGCGTCAGTAGCAGCCTTTCATCGCCTTGTCCGCTGCGGCCATCATCGTCGAGAATTCCGAGCTTGAATCTTCCAGCAATTTAGACGGTGAGTCGAATTCGATAACGTTGCCGGCATCCATGACGAGGATCCGGTCACAGGATAAAACGGTCTGAAGCCGATGAGCTATCGTTAATATTGTACAATTTGAGAATTCGTGTTGTACAGTCGCTTGAACTATCGCCTCCGTCTCCGGATCGACTGCGGCTGTTGCTTCGTCCAGGAACAATATCTAAAACAACAAACTATCTTACATACCGGAAGCACACCACTTCCGGTTTGAAAATCTCATTTTTCACCCGGAAGTGACGTATTTCCGGTATGATGAAGGGCCGGATTTCCGGTAAACTTCCGGAAATAAAAATGTTCGGTTTTTAAATTGCAAAGCCCCTAACGAGGGTGCGAATCGCCCGAGCCACAACAATCTGCTAGTTTATTATAAATTGGAATATTCCCGGAAGTTATAAGTAGAAAAACGTTACCTTGCTTCGTCGTAGAAGAGCTCGCGCTAGACACAAAAGTTGTCTTTCTCCCATACTCAAATTACTACCCCCCGTTTCGATCATTGCGTTCAGCTGACCGGGCATTGCCCGTATCTTGGCCTTGAGCTGTGTTTTTTCGAGAACGACCCACAGATCGGTGTCCGAACTTGAACCGTGCGGATCTAAGTTAAATCTGTAAAGAAGCGAACACATAGTATCTTCCCAGTTTGGGGGTGGAGCAGGTCCATCGAGTTTAGATCCAAAAGGTATTTTTTGTCGGTAATCAAAAAAACTCGTTTCGGACAAAAAATACGACTTTGCCAAAAAAACAAAAAAATTCAAAATCTCATAAAACTTAAACGATTAGATTAATTTTCGCCAAATTTAATACCAAACATTGTACAATATTTGTCCATTTCCATTTCAAATTTAAGATCGATACCTCCAAGTTTACTCAAATTAGACAATTTTTAGTCATTTTTCAAAAAACTCAAAAAAAACTCAAAATCCCATATAATCTTACCACTTCGATGGATTTTGACCAAATTCAATACCAAAGGTCTTCGATGAAAATAGTATATTTATGTGCAGTTTTAGGACGATTGCTTCAAATTTAAGCAAGTTAGAGCAACCGCAGAGAATTTCCAAAAACTTGAAAATCGCTGTCTCAAGCCATTTCCGAGTTATAGTAATTTTAAACGATGCAACTCTGCAACATACACACACACATACACACACACATCCGGACGCATAATTGTCGACGTTTTAGACTATTTTAAGTATTCTGACATTAAAATCTCAATTTTTTTTTACGAAAACAAAGCTTCCTCTATGAGAAAGCAAAATGGATAAAAAATTTTGGTTTTACAAAATGGAACTCTTCCGACAATATCAAATTTCACCGGAATAATCGATAAACAGCTTTCGTTGTCTTACCTGACACTCTTACTGAAGAGGATCGGATCCTGCGGTATAATCGATATATTACCTCGGAGTCGATCCATATTGACCTCCGATACGTTTATCCCGTCGATCGTTATTTTACCACCGGACAGCTCGACCAGCCTGAAGAGAGCGACTATGATTGAACTCTTTCCCGATCCCGTGCGTCCAACGATTCCTAAACAATTGTTCAAGATTCGATCACTCCATCGAACAATTATTTACAGCATCGGCGCACGACTGCCCATATTATGATATAGCACGATATATTTTGAAAGCATTTTAGAAATATTTTCAATCTTTCCTATCTCACGAAATATTTCGAAATAATATGAAAGCAATATTTTTTGAAACTTAAAAAAAAATACTTTCGTGCTGTATGTGGGTGACTGAAGTTCCTCATGGATAACTTCAGTTCTCAGTCCCGTTACATTTACTTATTTATTTATTTCAACGTTGCGTACCGATTTTCTCGTTAGCTTCGATCCGAAAAGAAATTTTATTCAACACCGTGGGCAAATCCTGCCTGTATCTAAGTTCCACATCCTTGAATTCAATTTCACCGTAGCGAGGCCAATCCTCGAGAGTTTTCGTCGATAGCTTTGTTCCATCGTCCTCGTTCGTCAATGTCTGGGGAAAAGAACGACGGTTTTTTTATCCTGGAATAAAAGTCCGGAAAACCGCGTTTTTTTGGTACTCTCAGCTCACCTTCAAGTAGTGATTGATTCTCTCGACGCTTATGAATCTCAGTTCAGTTTCGGAGAACATTCTCATCGTGAATTGAAAGATACCGGACATTTGCCCGCTGTAAGACATTGCGAGACCGGCCAGCGCCGGTGGAACTTGGCCCTTCAGACAGACCACGAACAGCGCCGTTGATCCGGTAGCCAGTCCGGCCAGAGTATCGTATCTCACGGCCAGCCAGCGCAAGGCTATGTTGCACAGATACTGACATGCGCCGTTGACATCGAGATACGTTTGATATCTGCATTAAAAAAAAAGAACAATTACATCGCCGATCTGTAACGGTTAAAATGGTAAAAAAATTTGTTATAATTAACAATCGATCGCTGTCCACAAACATCCACAATATTTTTTTTTTATTTCACAATTCTTTTTTCTGAGGAAAAATTACGGATCCGCAACAAAAAAGAATTCTGAAATGAGCGAGAGAAAAAATTGTAGATCTTTGTGAACCAGAAACACGCTTGAATATCAGTATTCAATATAACGAACAATTACACCGCTGATCTGTACGTTAAAAATGGTAAAAAAAAGATTGCTACAATTAACAATCAATCGTTCTCCACAAACATCCACAATCTTTTTTTATTTTAATTGTACCATTTGTTTCTTACTAAAAAGTACAGATCCGCAATTAAAAGAGAATTCTGAAACAGAGCTGGGCAAAAAGTAATTAGTACTGTACTCAACTTTGTTTTAGAATGATGTTTAAGAATATTTTGCCGGTACTCAAAGTGCTAGGCACTTCAAATACCAAGTACTTTAAGTACTTTGCTCAGCTCTGTTCTGAAATGAGCAAGAGAACAAATTGTGGATCTTTATAGACAAGAAATGTTTGTTAATTTTACACATTTTTTTGTACTGTGTATCAATTAGCCGTAAAAGCCGAGCTCACTGTCTGACGAAGTCGTTCTCTTTCTCGAACGCGTGAATCGTGTCCAGGCCGTGAATGGAGGCCGTGGCGAAGCTCAGCACCGGCGAGCGTGTGGTGCTCTCGAAGCGCTTCAGATCTCTCAGGGCGACTCTGCTCGCGGACAAAAACGAGGTTGTAAAGAGAATAATTGCAGCCGCTTCGAGAATTCGGTGTTGAACACGCTTACCTAAATATCTTGCCGATATAGTAGAACAAGAATCCTAGAAAAACGAGGACGATTATGTACCACGGGAAAACAGCGCATATGAAGCCCAGCGAGAAGAGGCAAGCCAGACCGTTCTGAAGAAGACCCTCGAGAGATATCGGCAAATTAATATCAACTGAAAGCAAAGTATCGTGATTGGAAAAAAAAGAAAATTATAAACACCAAAGTACGAATTTCACCGATCGTTTCGAGACTCACTCTCGTCCGTGTCGCGACTGAAGATATTTTGAATTCTTCCTCTCGGTGTCGTTTCGAAAAACTGCATCGAAGATGTGAGGATCTTCGCGAACACGCGATTGTGGAGAGTCGTCGATGCGCGTATCGCAGCCGTGGCCATCGCGTAGCCTCGAAGCGCCGACGTTACCAGAATAGCGGCGATGCAGGTCGCATAAATTGTCTGGTAATATCCAAGATCAGGATTATCCATTATGGCGTCCGAGGGCACCGTCACGTTGCCTCTGAGCGTGGTTGCATTCTGAACGATTAAATTTCGTAATTAACGTGCGGAACATTCCTTCGCGATTGCGGCGCTTGCGGCATCGTCGTTGGATTCTTACGCCTCCTCCGCTTTTGATCCAGTGTGCGAGCCACCATGAACTGAAGGCGGTGCTACCGACGTTCAGCATGAATATCAGGAGTATCAGCAAGGCTACGAAATATCCTCCGGCCGCTTCGACGTACGCGCGGTACGTTTGGCCTTTTATCGTGCCGGTCTCAACTTTGTCCGGTACCATTATAGAAGCGCCTGAAAAGTCAACATTATTAATCTCTCAAATAACATGGTGGCTGTTTTTTGCCCTGAACAAAATTCCCTGACTTTTCTCCGACTTTTCAATGACCAATAAAAAATTTTCCCTGACCAAACTTCTCACGTCTATTAAAAAAAAATAATAATCATGCAAATGAAAATGCCTAATTATAGTATGGTTAATTCTGTTTTTTTTTTTCTAATGTTCGGAATTTTTATTCAAGGCTTCCGTTTATGTACTTTTTATTTAAAAGGGCGAGACATTCCGGAGTGCTTAAATATGAATAAACCGGATTATGGTAAGGAGAGAAGATAAGTGTAGGGAGGACTAGTCTCGTGATAACCATAGGCTGTTAATGTATGTTTAGTTTGTTATGTAGTCTAGAATCAAATGTTATTTTGTATTTTATGTTTACTATTTTTATATCTACCATATTTACTATTTTTATTCAGGTATGTAAAGATTTTGTATGCTGAGCTCTGTATTGGGCTTAATCTAAATCGATAAAAAAAGGAGAAATTCGTCAAATAAATTAAATAAAAATTTACTTATAGAAGATTTGGTGACAATTTACTTTTTCCCTGACCAATTTTGAAATTCCCTGACTTTTCCCGGTTTTCCCTGACCGCGGCCACCACGAATAATGACACGAAAAAAAAAATCAACGGCGAACTAAAACGATGGGTAACGAAAAATGCAGTGCATTTTTTTGTTTTTTTTTTAGGCTGCTAAACTTTTCTACGGAAAACCAAATTATCAGCACCTGCCTGACTGTTGGATAAAGATTGATAATTTTGTAGCATTTAGTCTAGAAGGAACTTGGAGAAAACGAAAGATGAAACGCGAACTGAGACAATGGACAACGAAAACTTCAGTCCATTTTTTACGGAAAACTAAATTATCAGCACCTGCCTGACTGTTGGATAAAGACACTGATAATTTTTCAGCTATTCGTCTAAGCAAGACTTGTAAAAAAAAGAAAATGGATTACAGTTTGTGCTACCGACTGAGTGCGATTCACATCGCCTCGAGACGTTCGCTTTTCATACCTGCAACCACTCCGTCTTTTTTGTCGCTTCCCTTCTTATCTGCTGCACCCACCCGTCGCTCCCGGAGCACCGGATTCAAGGGATGTTCTTCGCTGGCCTCCGTATCGTCGTCCACTCTGTTGAAAAAGAAAAAAGAAAACCTTGTAGCCTTCGAAGAAACGCGTTACAAAGATTTCAGCTTACCCATCGATCGATTCGGGTTCTGCCTCGGACATCATACTCTTCACCATCGAAGCGTACTTGTTGTTGGCTTCCATAAGTTCCTCGTGAATCCCGTGTTCGACGATTCGTCCATGGTTCATCATGTAGATTTCGTCGCATCTATTCAGATACTGAAACGTCGATAGGCATGAGTTATGGCTTTACGACCTTTCTCGCTTTTACCGAAGCGCCCCTACACTCACTTGAATCTGATGAGTCACGAAAAGTATAGTTTTTTCCTTGAGGGCACCTTGAATCAAATTTTCAAATATGGAAGCCCCAACGTGAGCGTCGACTGCGCTCAATGGATCGTCCAGGAAGTAAATGTCTCTGCAAATAATTCAATACTGCGAGATACTGCGGTGCACAAAAAAAAACTCATTTTTCAACCGGAAATGACGTCACGCCGCAAATACGACCCTTCCCATGTGGAAATCACATATTTCGACCGAAAGTGACATCACACCGGAAATACGTCACTTCCGGTTCGGAAATCGCAATTTTCGACCGAAAGTATGTCACATCCAGTTTGAAAATCTTTTTTTTTTTTACCGGAAGTATCTTCATGCCGGAAATATGAAATTCTCGGTTAGAAAAACTCACTTTACGACCGGAAGCATATTTTGATGAACAATTATTTTTTCAACAATTTGTTAATAACATTTTGAAATTATTATTATGCACAATTAGTATTTTCAGTGCCTATAATAATATAATAAGTATGCATTTTTACAGATTGTTATAACATCAGGAAGTGTTTGCAATTCTTGCCCGAATTTCTTGAATTTAGGCGAAATGAACACCACTCGCTGGAACTACCTTAAGCGATCTGGGACTGATTAGTATACCTATCGGCGTAGAGAGCTCTCGCCAGCGCGACCCTCTGCTTCTGTCCGCCCGACAGATTGACGCCCCTCTCGCCGATCTCGGTGTCGTCCGCCGCGGGAAAGGTGTTCAAATCTTCCCGCAGACAACAAGCGTTCACAGCCGCGTGGTAGCGCTCAGCCTCGTACGGCTCGCCAAAGAGAACATTTTCTCTGAAAGTCGCGTGCAATATCCAAGCCTGCTGGCTCACGTAGGCGCAAGAGCCGTCCCTCGACAACTGTCCCGAAGCGAGACGCAATTGTCCCAGAGCCGCGAGAAGCAGGCTTGTTTTTCCACTGCCAACGTGTCCGCAGATCCCTATGAGTTTTCCCTTCGCCGCCTCGAACGTTATCTCCGTGAGGATCTCCAGTCTCTTCGGTGGCAGCAACGACTCGTTCAATTCCCCTTTTCCATTCGCTTTCGCGTACTTGTCACCCCTGAAAGAATAAAACGTTGTTCAGACGATCCTTACAAACAATATTTTTTACATTCCCTAGCGGAACTGAAGCGACCGTCAGCAGACTTCAAATAGACCAACGCACAGTGCGCAAAATTTTCAGTTGCTCTAATCTAGACTCGCGTATAATTTTTTATTTTAACGTCGTCTTTCCTGTAAACCTTGCAACCATCGTTGTATAGTCTTATTTGTTTGACTTGTAGTTGCACTGGGATCGCTCGAGTCCATCAAATCAGAGTTACATAAAGGTTGAAATTTTACACTAAGCGATTGGTCTCGTTAGAGTCTATTCGAAGTCTCGGCGTAGTCAAGCAACTCGCAGATAAATGTCTAAACACATGGTGGCCGTTTTTTCCCCGGAGAAAAATTCCCTGACTTTTCCCTGACTCTTCGGTGACGAGTTAAACATTTTCCCTGACCAAACTTCTAACGACTTCTATTTTTTAAAATTAACAATACAAATGAAAATGCCTAATTATTGTATTAATGGTTAATTCTATTTTTTTTTAATCTTCCTAATTTTTTTAAGCCTCCCTTTAATGTCCTTTTTATTTATTTATAGAAGATTCGGGCATTGGTCAAGGAATTTACGTTTTCCCTGACCAATTTTGGAATTCCCTGATTTTTCCCGGTTTTCCCTGACCGCGGCCACCATGAAACAAGCCTAGTGCGCCTGCGACTGCGATGCACTGTAAAAAAAATTCGTACGCAATTTAATTTGCCGGACTGGAAGTTTTTTATGCAAAAACTGGTATATTAAATTCCATATCGTGATGAAAAATTAATGTTCAGTGTATTGAAAACACTGGAAATACTTTATTTTCAATAATTTGCTTTAATTTTACTATAAAAATACTTTCATTTTAATATTATATTTTTATTTCAATGAAACTTATATTAATTTTTCATCACAATTGCACATTAAATGTAAGGCAGTTATGCATAAAAACTTCCAACCCGGTACATCAAATTAACACTTTTTTTACAGTGCAACTCCGAATCCGTGGTTGCAACTTCATCAGTTCCGCTAGGGTTTCGAACCACGGTTCGACCAACTTCTTCTTCTTAGCCTTGAGGGCTTTCGTATCCTTGATCAATTCCTCGACAACTTCGCACGTAAAAGTGCCGTTGGTGATCGACAGGGCTTGAGTTTTGACTATTGGCTTCGGCACGTGGAATCGTCCGTCCTCCATCACGAGTACGCTCTGTTAAGAGTAAATAAATCGTTATATTTAATTTGGACTAATCGCTCATCGCACGTGATCAGCTATTCGTGGGCATGAAGACTATGCATGAAGATAACGTTCCGTGCGGCAATGGGATTAGCAACAACGATGCATTTGACATTGTGTTAGCCTGTGAATGTGCGAAGCAAGGATGAAAAAAAGGCTTAAGCAGACGCGCGTGAAAAACGGAAGATGCAAAAATTCATACACTACTGTTTATGTACTGTTAACCCTTCACGTACGGCATCCTCGTTCAGCGAGTAGTTACACTTTGCGTATAAAAATCGTTATGTCTCAAAAAATGTTAATGATATCGAAATTCGGAGGAATTCTCTTTGATCAGTAATTTTCGCGATATTGTATTTCTGGAAAATTATATTTTTATCGTCACTTATTAGCTGGAGAAAATACCAAAAAATACTTTAAGCACAAAGTACAAAGTGTCACAAATACTCGAAGTATCAAGTACTTTTCCCAATTACGTTCGTAGCGTTAATCTAGGCTCAAAAAAGGTGTAAAGTAATTTGCACATGTATTCCTCATTGCAAAAGTAGAGTTAACTGAAATGTACGTAATTCATTGTTTCGAAGCTATTTGTAATCTATTCTTCACTTTCTTTTATAATGAATAGAAATCCATAAAAAAATTACATAAAAAATTTCATTTAAAAAACAAAAACAAAAACCGTCTCATTTTTTTTAGGGAATAAAAAAAATTGTTTCTGTTTAAATTGTACTTATTGAGAAGTTTGGACAGATAATCATATATTAATAAAAACGGGATGTCATGCTACTTGAGTACTTGATATCAAGTTTCTTCATCGACTATCCCTAATGCGAGAGTTTACTCAAAAAGTACTTGTACCTTGGTACTCGAGAAATTGTTAACTTTTTATTACATAACAATTTCGTTAGCAAACTTTTTAGGTTTTTCGTCAACAAATTATTTGGTACTTGAAGGGTTAAGAGGGCGTGAAAGTCACGTGACTACGCCAGGAGGGTGATAGAACTGTTATTGGTGCTCGCAGTGGAGTGGAAAGCATGAGAGAGTGTTTTACATGACGTTAATAATCTTCGACAAGGGACAATGAACATTCGAACGGCAAGAAGTAAAACATTACACGATAGAAGCGACATGAAATGCTTGACTCGGCCTCTCGCAAATGGCTCGAGCTTTTCGTTATCAAGCTTCCGTACGTGAGATCGTAATTTGTTGTTGATCTGTCTGGAAATCGAGTTAATTCATCGAGTCATTCAAGTGTACCGTGGACAAACCGTGTAAAATAGATTGTACAGCGTAGAGATTAATTTTCTTTCATGCTACTCATACTATGGATTGGAATTAATTAGCGTAGTTGATAGATAAACACCTTAAATCGTTCGCAAGATATCCTTGCCTCAATGATATTACTTATGGATACCTCGACAAACGAGAACATATGTCGGATCTGCGTACTGAAAAGTGTTAGGAGTGGGAAGACCTGAAACAACATAAAGTAAAAGGAATACAGGTGTGTTAATTATTTTTAGGATTAATCGTTTGGATCATATTTTCCCAAACCATTGTCAACATTTCTTTTACTTCTACTGTTTTGTTTACGGAGGGAGTCTGAGTATCGCGATTTCGATAAGAAAACGCATGCCCCGATCGTGCATTATTTACAGTGGTCGATAATTTTTTTTTTTTTACATTTACCCTTCACAATAAATTTTACAACCCTTTTTTAAAGCGTATGAGATATACAGTGATTAGCGATAATAACGTTGGTGTTTAAACCTTGATTCTCCCAAAGGCTATCCGACAATCGACGTAAAAACGGGTCGCCTCCCTTAGGCCCGAGAGAGCTTGCTTCATTTGATTTATAAAAAACGTCGTTATCGGAAAAGCCTGTAATTTATAGTTTGGAAAACTTTACTTTCGGGGTATATCGACGAATCGTTAAATTCATTGTTAACTCGGGAGTCCTCGTTTCGTCGAGCACTTCGGCTCGATAGCGCGAAGAGTCTAACAACGAATGCAACTCGTTACTCACCTGGGCGGCAGTCAAATTATTACCTCCGGCAACATGAGCGAGGAAGGTGATGATCGCCGAGATAACCGGTATCGTCAGCGCCAACGACACACCGACGCTTCTGGCGTAAGAGATTTTGTGCAGCCACCGTTGCTCGTTTTTTCGCACCTCTGTAGAAAAAAAAATTAAAAACTAAAATTCTATTGAAGAATTGCCCAAGAGAAATGCTGAGCCGAGATTGAATACGAGCAGAAGTGATCTTAAAATTATGACACATATTATGGACTTGTGGTATGTTTTACATGTTATGCGATATTCTTTCAATTAAAAAATCTTTTTATTTTAGGCGTTGATACTTTGCTTTATTTTTATTATTGTGATGTTATAATATTTATGGATTTATTTATTTAGCCGAGAAAAATACGATTTTACCAAAAAGATAGAAATTTTATTGTCTATTAAATTTTGATGAAAATAGTAGAGATTATTACGCGTTTCACAGTTTTTACTTTATTTTTATGTAATTGTAATTTAATGTAATGTAAAACTGTGAAATATGGTTTTTATAATTTATATGTGAAATAAATCTTGTTCAGATTATTTTGTTATATGTACGACTCTAAAAGTGTTTCTTACCCAAAAGATTATGATGAAACGGTTCCTCCCACGCGTACATCTTGATCAATTTTATGCAGTTCAGTATTTCATTCACCGCCGAAACTCGCTCGTCGCTGATCTTCACGCATTTCGACTTGAAGTAACCGTTCAATCGCGATATCGCGTACTGCGATAAATTGAAGGAGCAGTTTGTAAATGAGAAAAAAAAGATTTACCTGAACTAGATAGAACAGAAAGAAAGATGTTACCTGAACAGGATAGAACAGAAAGAAAGCCAACATTCCGAGAAGGCCCATCGGACTCAATATCCACAGTATGTAGCCGATTCCGCAGATGGTAACTATAGGTCCGCCGATCAGAGTCGGCCCGAAGAGGCAGACATCGAACAAACGTTGTCCATCGCCGGAAATCATATTTATCAACTAAAAACGATTTATGGATTTATGATTTAGGACTACGATTTAGGATTTAGCATTTTAAGAATTTTACCAACCGTCGGTAAGCACGGCTATAGATATAGGTTGATAATAAATTTTAAGGACATTTCAAGGATTTTTCAAGGGCAATCATAATTCGAGGTCTTTTCAAGATCATGAAGTTATCTGCACGAAATCATATTTCATCTTTGGCAAGTCTTCATCAATGCACTTCTTTAGGAAAAAAAAATTGTTCACTTGCGAATTTCCCTGAGCGAAGTTTGTGGGACGCAAAACACAGCCGTTCTAACTCGATGAAATTTAGTCCAATGCTGATATCTTCGGAGTCATTAAGGTAGTATTGCGGAAAGTCCGACCTCACCTGAGTTTAGAAAGAATCGAAAGAGAATTGCAAAAAAAATCTCGATAAAATAAACATCTGAAAAAAATCAAGAACACAGAAGGTGCTGAAAATATTGATTTTACATAAAAATAATTACAAAATGTTATCAACAAAGTAATTTTTTTTAATTGTTCAACAAATCCCCCGGCAATCTAAATTTTTGTTCATATGCAAACGATTTGTTAATCTTTTCGAAGACGTATAAATTTCTTCAAAAATTACACAAAATTCTGAAAAAATTCAAACGTTAAAAACGTTTAAGTTGCCGGGTAATGTGATGATCAATTTTTTTCATTCATTTGTTGATAACATTTTGGAATTATTATTATGTAAAATCAACCTTTTCATTAAAAAAAAGTTTTGTTGCCGGGTAATTTGTTTATGCAAAATTAATCTTCTCAGTACCTTTAGTATACATAATTTTTTTCAGATTTTTACACCATCAAGAAGTACTTGCAATTTTCTCTTATTGTTGTCGATCTTATGCGAAGTCCGCGCGCAGCGAGACTCCCTCCTTAAGACCATGTGAAACACCCCTCTCCCCGTCCATCCCGGGCTCAGTCGGTATCAAAAACTGTAATGACCTTTTCTCACTGGATCTCGCATATACGGACAAAAGAAAAGTCTCATGGGAAGCCGAAATTATATCCGCTTCCGATGAGACTTTTCTTTTGACCGTATATACCGGAATCAATGAGAAAAGTTGTTTACAGTTTTTATTACCGACCGCGGTATTGCACATGCCCTTAAGGTACGCCACTACAAGGAGAAACCCACCTTTCCGGAGCTTCTGCTACCGAAGTCATTCGTCCTGATAACCTTTCTGTAAAGCATTCCCAAATATGCATTTTTGAATCTCAGAGCCGTCCTGTAATTGTTGTTCCAACTCCAAGTGAGAAATATTATTCGTAACAAGTCGCACAGACCCAACAGCAGCGCCCACTGTATGCCCTCCCAGATGCTCCCCTCGGGCGACTGAACGAATTCCAAAACTCTCCTCATGAGCATTACCTATGTTAAACACAACATTAATGGACGGTTGCAACCGCCGCGCGGTTCCGGCGAGATGCCGAATTAGAACTCAAAGAACAAACGGGACTGATGAAACCGAGGATCAGAGCGATTGCCAGTAAAAACGACGAAGCTATCGATCTCGTTCTCACGAATCGCCACGCGGCTCTGCTGATCGAAGCGCCCTCCAGCCCGTTCTTCGCTACTTCGTCGTTCCACAGTATCTCGAGCCTACCAAAAAAAAAAAAAAACAATTGAACTTTTTTTAAATAAATTTTTCATGAAACATTATCTGTTAACCACAGATGCTGGGTGAGAAATTTGAGCCTGATCGGTCGAGGCATTCCTGAGTTATCGCGGATTGAACTTTTCGCGTCAGTCACACACTTTTTTTCGCGTCAATCACATACACACACGCATCCTGACATTTTTTCTAAATGTAATTTTTCGATGTTTTCGAACATTCTGAACAAGCTTTCATTAAATTTTCGAAATTTAATTTTTTTTCACGAGAAGAAAGAAAACAAGAATACAAAGTCTAAAAGCTCAAGCGGCTTCAATTTTTCGCGCTAAGTCACACACCCACACATACATAATACACACACACATACATCCGGATATTTTTTTCTAAGTGTGATTTTTTGATGTCTAGAAACACTTTGAACCACATTTTTTTTACCAAAGAGAAAGAAAGAAAGAAAGAAAAAATATTCTAAAAGCTCAGCACCACGATTCCGAGATTTAGGTGGATCGATTTTCCAAAATTCGTCGCACCTTTGCGCGTTGTATTCGCAGCTGTCGTACGGCGATATCGTCGGCAAGTCCGGCATGTTTATACCGCCTCCGCGATACGCCTTCCACAGGTACTTCGTCATCCAACCTCCGAAAACCGTCGTGTACAATCCTATGTGGTCGATCGGCATTGTTTCTGTCGAACTGACAAAACATTTTTTTCCCATTGCTTTCGTCGTTTCGTCGGATACTTCTTTGCAGGTTCGCACGAATACTCACTTGTCGTAAGCGCGTATCGGTATGAGATTTTTTAATGCATTGTTGTATCGAGACAAATTTCTCGTCCTGCGGTACGGCTTTGGAATGTCGGTGTTCACTCCGTTGGCGAGAGGCACAGTGTTTGCTGTTCCGATGATCCTACAGTGCCTTTTCAAGAGCTCGTGTCAATAATTCAAAGTGTAGAAAAAATATTACAACATAATTATCCTAAATTTACTGCACCATGCATATTTTAGTCGTTTACATTACTGTGCATACAAAATATACTCGTGTGCCGTTATTATCATTCCGTACATAAAAGCAACTTGTTCATACAGGACTTGTTCCGGAAAGAAATAAACAAACAATACAACAGGGCTTGGAATGCTCTACCAACGGCAGTTATAAACGCGGAATCCGTAAATGAATTTAAGAACAAGCTGGATCTGTATATGTTTGCATGAGATGTTCACATGAAATTATACATGGACACACGAAATCATAATTATATATGTTCTCACAAAATTTATGATAAGTTAAATGAAATTATAGGAATTTACAAGAATTTATAACAAAAAATGTATTCAGTTAACGAGGTGCAGGTTTTGTGAGTGTTGCACTTTCTTTCTGTAAAGTTTAATAATAATAATAACAATACATTAGATCATTTCTTTGCACTGCTTCTGTGATTGTATAGACACCTTATGCGAACCTACGCATAATTGTATATAAGAATCTTGTCATAAAGGCCTCGTCCCGTGTATGATATAAACTAGATGTGTCAGCATTTTTTCAGATTCAGTTGTCGTGATTAAAAGTTAATTTTTTTAATCATAAATAATCATAAATGATTATAAACAATTTTTAAAAAACTAATAAAAAACCTGAGTGCATTTGAGATTTAGTTCGGTCATATAAACAATCACAGGCCCAATATAAATAAATAAATAAATAAACAATATAATGCAATAGTTTAGATCACTTCAATTATTATTACTCTGTACAAAAAAGCAACTTCTTTGTAAGGGTCTTGTCCTGGAATCAAATAAATAAACGATACATTAGATCACTTCTTTGTATCGCTCTAATACCATTATTATTACTCTGTACATAAAAGCAACTTCTTCATACAAGTCTTGTCCCGGAACAAATTAAATAAACGATAAAATACAATACTTCTTTGTACCGCCTCTATGTTCTACGTGCACATTATGCGAGCATACGCATGCTTATATATAAGAATCTCGTCACAAAGTAAACAAATCTAAGTATACAAATAAATTTACCTTGCATTGTTCGTCAAGCGATCAGTCTCCTCCCGCAGTCTTTGTTCCTTCTCCATTTTCACTCCACGCTCTTTAGTCGCCACGCAACTTTGTAACATTCACTGACCCCGCCGGAATCTCATCTCCGAGTCAGCAGCAATTGACCCTCGTTATTATTAATCAAAGTATCAGCGGAGACTCGTTCGGTTTAAATAAAAATTTATTTCCCCGTATTATCACTCTTGTATGAAAAAGCGGATTGACAATATATCGCTGCCACGCGACCTGTGCCGAGACGCATGTGCTCTCGCAATGCGTTCGTTGCGAAGGAACAAATTATTTTGTAGGCCAAGTCCACCTGTTGAGACACAATGCTCTCGCGACGTTACGTCTAAGCGTGCTCCTCTTATCGCTCCTCAACTATGTACACGAAACGGTCGTATAAGAAAAATATTTTATCAAACGACGAGAATTCGTAACGGCGTTATCAACAAACAAACAAAGGAAAGGGAAAAAAAAATTACGAGAGGTTATGTTTACAAGATTGTCAGGCAAATGATTTTGCCGCAACTGCGTTACATATCTGCGTGGCGGAAACGTCAGATCCACGATGGGCAAAACTCTCATCGGCCAATCCCGCTTGCCTCGAATTTGTACGTTACGCGAGTGGCGATAATTTTAACAGGCACGCGAACGATAAGAGCCGATGGGCAGAGAAAAAAAAGCCGGACGTCCCGTTGACGTACTGTGTATAGAGTGTTTAGAGTAACAGATGCACGATGTGCGTTAAAAATGTTCTCGTGCGGCGCGTCGCAACTACGAGCGGCTGCGATACTTTGTTGCACGGGCGCGAAGGCGGGCGACCGGCTATTGGTATTGAACTCGCGGTCGATGCACGGTCGATCGTCTATTGCCGGACGAACGATAATTGATTGGTGGGGCAGATAAGGCTATCCCGATTATCGAGGAATTTTATTTTGACGACGTTGCGTAATCGCTCATTAGATTATCCAGTCATCGCACCCACGGCGCATTGATTGATTAATCGAACTTGGTCGTGATACGTTTTTTTTTTTAATATCGTTCGACAAGACGAATCATGGAGATAATGCGGCGAATATTTTGATAAGTCGTTTCCTTCGTTTATTATTCACTTTTTCAAAGTACAGCTCACTTACACTATAAGTCCGGTGGATGCTTGATATAATATTCTAGACTCAGCCGACTGTAAATTGCACGGTAATCGGTCGCGTCGTCGAATCAGTCTGTAATGTTTGCATTAATCCCCCCCCTCCCGATAGCGTACAAAATATAACTATAATCCAACGTTCGCCGAACAACACGGGCGCATCGAGGAAATAGTTTTCGCGCTCTGTGAAATTTGTTTGTTCGCGAGGTCCAACAAGCGAGGCGCCCCGTGAAATATCCTGAGCCAAAAAACATCTCGAAACTTTTGTGTGTCGCCGATACGGCAATCTTCGTCGATTTCGTTACACATTAATGCAAATCGAGTTTCGTCTCGCTCTCGCGGGCGTTATTACTATATATATGAGGTAAATAATCGGTATCAATTGATAAACTAATACAAACGACCGCGTCTTTAATGAGGCTGAAATCGCATTTTTTTTGTATCTTTTCTTTCCTCTAGAAAAATCTATTAATTGACTCTATGCGTATCTCGTCGAAGCGAAAAATCGTTAGGGATCAATGAAACCGGTCAGCGGGAGGTTATCGCTGATTGGCGAATACAATTAACTTCAACGGATCCGGTGACATCCGTTAATAATAATATTACTGACTATCCGATTTATATTTTTAATCTTACCATCTAATGTATTTCATCGTGATTGGTGAAACGATAGGATGAATGGCCTCGGTCTTCGTATCATAGACAGCGCGGATTCATATGCATTGGCGTAGAACCGAGCGATGCGTAGACTCTCTCTCTCCCGATTTTCTATTCGTTGCGACGTCCTCGTCAGCCGTCACGTAAGTAGCCCAAACTCGGGTTTCAGAAACTGTTGTAGTTGTTGCCGCCGAGTTGACTGTTGTAGCCACGGTTGTTCGGGGAAAAACCTGGTCGGAAGTTGTTGCCCAATCCTGCAAGACCGAGTAGTATAGGTTCGTCAGTTAATTAGTCGGAAAAAGATTTTATAAGATCGAAGGATCCCAAAAGAATCATCACGAATATCTCCCAGACCAAATGGAGCGATAACGATAGCCGTCGATATTGTTCGAACGTTTCGTTTTCTTAACATGCATTTATTTGGATGGAACAAACGGATAAATCAGAGCTGGGCAAATAGACTAACGTACTTTACGTACGTATTGAAGTACCGAGTCAGTTTCCAATACGCAAAATTTCACCATTTTAATTCTGCCAGTACTAAATATGTCAGTACTCGAGTACTATCCAGTGCCCGGTTTTTGATACTTGAAGTACTCTTGATACTTGAATCGCTGGATAGTTGAAATATTCGATACTTGAAGTACTTGATCCTTGACATACTTGGTACTTCAAGTACTTGGTACTTTAAATTATTGGCCCTTTAAATGATTGGCACTTTAAATGATTGGCACTATAAATGATTGGCACTTTAAATGATTGACGCTTTAAATGATTGGCACTTTAAGTGATTAGCACTTTAAATGATTGGCGCTTTAAATGATTAACAATTTAAGTACTTGGCACTTTACGTAATTGGTACTTAAAATGCTTGATACTTGAGGTGATTGGTACTTTAAGCAATTGGTTCTTGAAGTAATCGGTAGTTCAAGTACTTAGTCTACTTGCCCAGCTGTGGGATAAATGCTTTGGGGATAAAAACTTACCACCGCAGAAATTGCCAATTCCGCCAAGCGACATCCCGCTCGATCCGCTCGACGAATTGAGGAACAGTTCAATGTATCGGTGCGACATGTGGCTCTTGTCCTGTGAAAAAAATAAATGATCAATTAGATAACAATATCGTACGGCTGAGATGTATTGTTGTAAATCGGATTCACGGAGTTTACGAACCTTGGTCATGGCTTTGACAGCTTCTTCGTGACTTCCGAACTCGACGTCGGCTTCGCCGGACGCTCGACCGCTGTTCTCCATGATTATTCGAATATTAACCGGCACCACGGGTCTGAAAAACTATCGAACGGGTTCGCATGAGCCGCGTGCCAATCTTAAGGAGGGAGTCTCGCTGCGCGCTGACTTCGCATAAGTTCGACAACAATAAGAGAAAATTGCAAGTACTTCTTGATGGTGTAAAAATCTGATAAAAATCATG
>JAPYZC010005550.1:0-17148 GCA_030522665.1 Ichneumoninae sp. A BG-2022a | reverse complement strand
GACAGTTTTTCGAGAAAAAAATAGGAAGTTTAAAAAAAAAGCTTCCATAGGACGATAGAGAATGACAAGAAGAATGTTCTGTAAAAATTTGAAATCGATGGCTCGAAAACTCTTCTCTCGGCAGCGGACACCGTTTTGAAAAAAACCATTCCGAGAAAAACGCGCTTAAAATTTGAGATCAGGATGTGACGCTCCGTTCCCTTTCCCTAAGAAATGCTGTAGTGACGAAAATAATTCGAATTTCGATTAAAAACTTTAACAGCATGTTTGTAACCGTGTATACTATCCGATAATAAAAAAAACGATGTTTTGAAAATTTCGCACTGAGATGATCCCTTAAGGTGAAGCGAAACGACCGAGGGTGCTTTTTTTTCGTGAGGGACTTTTTTCAGTGGAGCCAATTTTTTTTTAAATTTTTTGTGGGAAAATTCGCACTTTTGGAAGGAGAGATTCGTTAGAGATATTTCGGTACAGAGCGAGTCGTTACGCTTCGCTTTAAGGCGGAGGCAAAGGGCTATGAGGAAGTGGCTGCGGTTTTTCAATGAACTTACTTTTTCAATCGTTTATTTTTCGCGTTAGGATTTGCGGTATTGGAAAAAAAAAGTTGGCTACGATGTTTCAATGAACGTTTTTTTTCCAAATCGCTTATTTTTCGCGTCAGAATTTGCAGTCTTGGAAAAGAAGAGTTAGGTGCGATTTTTGAATCAACTTTTTTTTGCAAATCGCTTATTTTTCCGGTTAGAATTCGCAGAATTGGAAAAAAAGAGTTGGCTGCGATTTTTCAATTAACTTTTCTTTGCAATCGTTTATTTTTTGCGTTAGAATTCGCAGTATTGGAAAAAAAAGGGTTGGCTGCGATTTTTCGATGCACTTTTTTTGCAATCGTTTATTTTTTGCGTAAGAATTCGCAGTATTGAAAAAAAAAGAGTTGGCTGCGATTTTTCAATGAACTTTCTTTTTGCAATCGTTTATTTTTCGCGTCAGAATTTGCAGTATTGAAAAAAAAGAGTTGGCTGCGATTTTTCAATGAACTTTTTTTGCAATAATTTATTTTTCGCTTCAGAATTCGCAGTATTGGAAAAAAAAGAGTTGGCTGCGTCAAGATTCGTACCATTGTAAAAAATGTTCATTATATTCGTTATATCGTTATATTCGTCGTTATATTCCCCCTCTTTGTGAAAGCAAACGGCTGTGGTCGTCAGAGAGGTGGGTGCGATTTTTCACTGAACTGTTTTTGTGATCGTGCCAATTTTTTAATCTCGTATACAATTCGTACCACTGAAAGAAAAGAACAACATTAATTACAGTTTTCGTTACCGATCGAGTCGTTTCAATCCGCGCTCAACAGCATTGCGGGGACAAATCGAGCGACTGAGTTTGGACTTTCGAAGAAGTCCCTTATTCTGAAATGTCCAGAAACCAGATAAGACCTGACTCATGGCATAAGAAGGAAACGTCTTCGCACTAACGACGTCCGTTCTCGGCTCGTTGGGATCGGCGTCTTACGTCCGGAACGTGCTCGGACCCTCGTGCTACCCTTCCAATTCTCGGGAGATTCTGATTGTGCTGTGTATACAGTCGTGGAATAATATGTATAACGCCGAACCACCGGATTATGGCCCCGGGGAACCGTAAAGAGAGTCCCGAGTCGACGAGCAAAACGTTTGCTGCGCCCTCGCCGTCGCCTCTTCCTTGCGGGGAAGAGACGATCTTCACCGCGCACCGGCGCGGTCCCGCTTAATCTCAGTGATCTTCGGTATGATTGCTTCGGACCTTTCTGCGGTTGGCACGACTTTGGGGGCAGTTACGATGAAACGATAAAATCCACGGCTAGGCAGTCTCGTCAAACGGAAAGAAATTCCATGTCAGTGAACTGTAATCGTCGCGATGGTAATTATCTTCTTTTGCCGGAGACAATATAGAAAAGAACGGGGTAAAACGGACTGCTTATGTTCCGATCTTGCCATTATGTGTACAATTGATCTACAATACTACGTATTGTATATAATGTATAATAGTATTATATTATTATTATTATGTAGAAAAATAATAATAAAATATTGTTTATTAATATACTAGCGGTCATGTCGACTCTGTGAACTCTGTAAGAATCTGTGAGCATCTGTGACTATTCGTGTGAGCATCCGTAAGTATCCGTGAGTATCCGTGAGTATCGGTGAGTATTCGTGAGTATCTGTGAGTATCTGTGAGTATCTGTAAGTATCTGTGATTATCTGTGAGTATCTGTGAGTATCTGTGAGTATCTGTGAGTATCTGTGAGTATCTGTGAGTATCTGTGATTATCTGTGAGCACCTGTGAGTATCGGTGCGTATTCGTGTGAGCATCTGTGAGTATCTGTGAGGATCTGTGAGGATCTGTGAGTATCCGTGAGTATCTGTGACTATCTGTGAGTATCTGTGAGTATCTGTGAGTATCTGTGAGTATCCGTGACTATTCGTGAGTATCGGTGTGATGTCCAATCGACACAAACTTTATTATTATGTAGATATAATATATTACGTTTTATTGATGAACGAACAGTTTTGCCATTAAGTGTACAATAATTGATCCCGTATATATTATACATTATTATATTATATCATTATATTATTATTATTATATAAAAAAAATAATGATAACAATACAATAATATATAATAATAATAATAATGTATAATATATAATATATTATGCTTTTGTCCATGAACGAACCGATCCCGAATACTCGAACGTGGCTAAGTCGCGAGATTTTCATTCCCCGAACCGAGTCGCCCAGTTCTATCCCGCACAGTTACGCTGTCTTCGTATCTTCCTTCCAAAGTTAGGGGTTGAACATCTTCTTGCCGCCATCCGCCCGGCGAATAATACCGGCCGATGCCCGTACGTACAGAGATGCTGAGGCTCTGCCAAAGGAACGGGCGGCCAGTGGGTGAGAGGGTTGCACGCCGCTAGTGAGTCTGCGAGGGTTGCCAGGCGAAGGGCAGAGGCGCGAAGGGGTTCGCCTTCGTGGAGAAACGACTCTCTCACTCTCTATCTACTATAGGCAACCGACGCCGATTCAAACTTCAGAGAAACTAGCCTTTCGGGGGCGGGGGGGGGGGCGACCGGGGTCGCGGATGATCGGGGGCGGAGAAAAGCGGAGATTCGCGAGGGTCGCGCGGCGGCTTCTCTGTATAGCTTCTCCGATTTCCGCGAGGGCGACCAAGTTGTATCGAAGGACCTTGAATACTCGAGCCACTTCTCAGCTTCGGACATATTCTCAATTATAAATTCTAGCGATTTATCCATTTTTTTTTATAATGTTTTTTTTTTTTTCAATTTTGTTTTAATTAGTTGTAGAGTTTGTGTGTCGCTAAATTTCGCAATGTTGCGGCAACGACATTACCTAAACTGTCAATCTTACGAGTGTAGATAAACTCTGTATTTCTGTGAATCTTCATCTTGATGTCCTGGATGGTACTTCTCAGCTTTGAGCATATTCCTGACTATACATTCTACCGATTTATAGAAACATTTATAACCAAATTTTTAATTAAAAAAAAATTTCGATTTTATTTTAGCTGCACAACTCGCATTTGTTATTTTTTTATAATTTTTTTTTTCAATTTTGTTTTAATTAGCTGTAGAATTTGTGTGTCGCTAAAGTTCGCAATGTTGCGGCAACAAAATTACCTAAACTGTCAATCTTACGTGTTGTAGATAAACTCTGTATTGCTATGAATCTTCATTTTGATGTCCTGGATGGTACTTCTCAGCTTTGAGCATATTCTCGATTATAAATTCTACAGATGTATCATTTTTCTTTTTTTTTAATGAAAATTAGTGAAATGAGCTCAAATGTCAATCTTACGATTTGTATTTGTATTGAATTGTCAATCTTACGATTTGTATTACGATTTGAATCTTCATTTTGATGTCCTGAATGCTCAGCGAGCTTGCTAGAAAATGCTGACTGAGTTTTGGGCAAATCTATTGTGAGGACAACTTTTTACACACAGGAGAAAAAGTTTGTAGTTTTTACACAGTTATTGTCCAGAAAAGTCGACACTTTTTTGTTCGTTAATTTTCTGATCGCAAGATTCGGCTCTGGTTTCAGAAACAAAAATACAAACAAATTTTTTTTACTAACACGAGAAATAAAAGGATGAGTTTCTATATTCAAATCCGAACGAACGAGCTTGTCTCTTATTTAAAAGAATTATTTTTACGAAACTTCGAATTGTGATTTTACGAAATTATTTTTACGAAACTTCGAATTGTGATTTTACGACATTATTATTTGCGAAACTTCGTATTCTGATTTTGCGAAATTATTATTTGCGAAACTTCGTATTCTGATTTTGCGAAATTATTATTTGCAAAACTTCGTATTCTGATTTTGCGAAATTATTATTTGCGAAACTTCACTTTTCTGATTTTGCGAAATTATTTTTTACTGTGCATGGAAACAACGATAAGCTCGCAACTCAGCTGACCTTAAAAAATCAGTAATTTGTTTCCCGAGTAACTTTTAGTTACCAAAGAATTGGTTTGATGGAACAAAATTTTTTAGTATGTGTTGAATTAAATTTGGTTGTCGCACGGTCCATCGGACCGTTAAAGCGGAGACAAGCGGATGGACCAAATGTATTTGAATTAAACAATTCACTTCCGCGCGTGTGCGTTGAAAGTTAACTCTATCGGGCAAACTAGTAAAACTCGAGGCTTTTCGAACCATTTGACTGTCAGATCAGCCGTAACTGTCGCGGATTAGCCACTGGTCGCGAAATGCTCGTACTTTCGTAGGGCATCTCACCACGGTCGTATAAAGTACGGGCGTTACATGTGGACCCGCGTTTAGTGCCCTTCGGTCATAAACGGTCGTATTACATTATTCAAGCGGCTCGTTGTCCGCTATTTCTGGCTCTGATACGTAACTTCGAGGGGCGGAGCTTTCGCGAGCTTGAAGTCTGGTCGGCTTGAAGAGATATTTTTGAAATAAAGAAAAAAAAACATATCGGCAAGTAGTCAAAGAATTTTTTTTTTGCTTTTTATTCTAATGCAATTTTTTTTTGTACGCCCCAGACAGAAATTCGCCTCAAAATGTTGACTTTTATTTCACATTTGTGATTGTTTCGACACGTTATAGACAATTTAAGATTTTTTACATCAATTTTGAAAGAAATGAACAATTTTAACAAACATATCGGCAAATAATCGAAGGCTATTTTTGCTTTTCAAAATGCATTTTTTTGTATGCAGTAGACAGAAATATACTTAAAATGTTTCTTTTATTTCACAAGTTTATAATTACTTTATCACGTTTTGGACAATTTAAGTTTCTTAAAATAAAATTTGAAAGTCGATTTCAATAATAATAAGCAATAAATAGTCGATTTCAGAAGATATACAAAAATTAAACAAATATCTCGACAAGTAATCAAAGTCACTTTCTTTTTTTACAAAATGCACCTTTCTTTCAAATGCAACGGACAGGAATTGATTTCTAAATGTTTACTTTTATTTCACAATTTTGTCATTACTTTATCACGTTTTTGACCACTTAAGATATTAAAAACATCAAATTTGAAGGTAATACATTTTTTTGAAGAAATGATTAATGGAACGTTCAGTTCCGCTTGAATTCCGCTCCCGAGATGGGCAAAGATTCGAAACCGGTAATAAGGACCTGCGATCGGAGAGGGTCGCAGACGCGATTTCTCGGTCAACATTGAGCACCAGCAATAAATAGTCGATTTGAGAAGATATACAAAAATTAAACATCAAAATCACTCTTTTTTACGAAATGCGCCTTTCTTTCAAATGCAACAGACAGGAATTGATTTCTAAATGTTTACTTTTATTTCACAACTTTGTCATTACTTTATCACGTTTTTGACCACTTAATACTTAAAAACATAACATTTGAAGGAAATAATTTTTTTTTAAGAAATGATTAATGGAACGTTCAGTTCCGCTTCAATTCCGCCCCCGAGATGGGCAAAGATTCGAAACCGGTAATAAGGACCTGCGATCGGAGAGGGTCGAAGACGCGAGTTCTCGGTCGAGATTGAGCGCCAGCAATAAATAGATGATTGAAGGAGTCCCTCCTCCGCGCGACGACGGAAGGGATATGAAATTAATACAAGTCTATCGTCTACTCGGTGCTGAGTCGGCTCCGGCCTCTTTGGCCCGGCCCGGAAGGCATCCCTGGAATCCTTAGGCCGTTCGACCGGAAGGACCCCTTCGACGCGAATATCAAGGAAATTGGATGGGTACCGCTAGGAGAGTGCCGAGAATGCCCCTCCCCCCTCCCCCGCTTTAGGTCTACGTGCAATGCTCTCGGTATTATCGATGCTCCTACGATTCGCACAAATTTCATGCCTCTCGTTAACGTTCCGGAGAATATCGTGCGCGAGCCAAGTCTGCGCCATAAAATGTCTTCGTCTCGGACTTCTTGCCAATTTCGCATCAGCTAATCGACCAACGAAATCCTTGAGTTTGCACCGAATTCTACATTTTTCAATATTTTTTTTTACCATTTTTGCCCTTTCGAGTTCGCGAAGGAAAAAAAATGGATGCCTTCTAAAAATTCTGATACCAGCTGTTCCCATTTAGATACATTGTAAAAAAAAAAAATTGTTTGGAAATTAATGAACGGTATTGGAAGGTTTTTGTTTACATGAACTGTTTCTGAAATTTCAAACAGATGTGTGTTGCGATATGGCAGCAAAATTTTGATTGTTAACGAACATTTTTGTTAATTTCAGGCGAAAGATTTGTAATTTTAACATCTGGTATTTTAATATTGCATTGATCTTCAATTAATTTAAGTAATGTTAGCAAATTTCAAGTTCCAGTACATTAAATTAACAATTTATTATTACAGTGTATAACTGCAAGACATGCACTCTAAAAAAAAATTCGCATGAAATTTAATGTACCGGACGGGAGAGTTTTTTATGCAAAAACTGGTACGTTAAATTTGATGTGCAATTGTGTCGAAAAATGAATGTTCAGTCTATTAAAAACATCGGGAATTCTTTATTGTAAATAATTTTCCTTAATTTTCCTATGAAAGTACTTTAATTTTTATAATTTACTTTAATTTCAATGAAAAAGTATATTAATTTTTCATCACAATGGACATTAAATTGAATGTACCAGTTTTTCCATAAAAACTTCCAGTTCGGTACGTTAAATTAACATTTTTTTACAGTGCAATTTTCGCTTTTTCCATCCGCACAGTCGCACCATTCAGCATATTAAAAACATCGGAAATTATTTATTGTAAATAATTTGTCTTAATTTTCCTACGAAAGTACTTTACTTTTTATAATTTACTTTAATTTCAATGAAAATGTATATTCATTTTTCATCACAATTGTACGTTAGATTTAATGTACCAGTTTTCGCATAGAAACTTCCAGTTCGGTACGTTGAATAAAATTTTTTTGTTACCGTGCAATTTTCGCTCTATCCATCAGCAAAGCTGTATCGTTGCCCGCCCCAAAGTTCCCCCTCGAGGTGTAAACCCTGCCGCACCGGCCCCATCACCTGAGACACTCTAGTCTCACGCAATCCCATCTCCGCACCCGTTGCGCGGCAAGAATCTGCGTTCCCGACGTTTCCGTCAATTCGGAAACCAATCCGGTCCGTCGAGGCCTTCGACTTTACTGCCCGAAAGTTGGACCCTTTTACGAAGATTGATCCTTTATTGGGCATTTCGATCCGCGCGTTCGGCGCTCAGGTGAGGCCTCGCTCCTCCGTTTATGGGAAAACTCTCGATCGCCCGGTGCATTTGCTGCATCGGAATCCTCGAAACACGATTGGAGTGCCGAGTTTCACGCTAGATCCGTCCACGTATCTCTGGTGTTCTATAACGATCGAGAGCCTTTCTCCGATAGTTTCGGCGTTTCCTGTCCAGATGAGAGTACACGCGAATCGCCTTCGGGGCAGTAACAAGAAAGATAACTTCGCTGGGTGGGCAAGACGACGGCGTGCCAGGGGTTGATTGGGTGTCCAACCCCATCCAGCGCGCTCAGCTGCCGACTCTCTTCCGTCCCTAACCCTCGCGCGGTCCAGCGCTCTGTCGCTCCGTCTTTCTCTCGTGCGTGAGGGAGAGCGAAATTCGCTCTCCTGCACGGGGGAGAGCGAAATTATCCCATGGAAAAATATGGCCGACCAAATGCAATTTCAAAGGGGTTGCCTTCACCCCCTCCCATCGCCGGAACTGTGCATGTTGCGTAAAAGGGGTGAGCCATCTTACGAACCTCTCGATATAGAGTCACTTCGGCTAAGTTTGATACTTTAAAGAAATGGAGAACTGGAGAGAGTCTTAAATAATGGATTAAGAATCGGTAGGCAAGTTTACAAAAGATTAATGTCCAGTGTCGATATAGTTAATATAATAATTAATGTCGATATAGAGTCATTTCGGCTAATTTTGCTACTTAAAAAAAATGGAAAACTGGAGAGTCTTAAATAATGGATTGAGAATCGGTAGGGAAGTTTACAAAAGATTAATGTCCAGTGTTTCATGTAGCGATTTTGGGAAATTTGATTCGTGGCTTGGCTGCGGGATTAAAAATTAATTAATTAAAAATTCGTTAAAGGGGTGATTAATTAAAAATTCATTGAAGGGATCTTACGAACCTCTCGATACAGAGTTATTTCGGCTAATTTTGCTACTTAAAAAAAATGGAAAACTGGAGAGTCTTAAATAATGGATTGAGAATCGGTAGGGAAGTCTACAAAAGATTAATGTTGAGTATTAAATGTAGCGATTTTGACAAATTTGATTCGTGACTTGGCTGCGGGATTAAAAATTAATTGAAATTAATTAATTAAAAATTCATAGAAATTGGCTCCGGTTTTAAGAAATATTTGATAGATTTTTTATTTTTATTATTTATCATTCATCATTCTTTCTCTCGCTCTCCCTCCTACGTTTTAATGGCCTTCTTTCTCGCCTCTTCGCACGGGGAGCCCAAACTTATTCCAGGAAAAAATATGACCGATTAAATGCAATTTCAAAGGGAATCAAGTTTTAGTTGCTATGTAATATGTTCAAGTTTTTTTATAAATGGAACACTGGAGAACGTACTTAAACAATTGATTAAAAATCGGTAGGAAATTCTACAAGATATTACTGGCAACTGTTTCAGGTAGAAATTTTGAGAAATGTGATTTGTGAGTTGTTGGCCGTGGTTTTAATAAATATCAGGCAGGGCATATTATTCTGAATTAATTAATAGATTTTTTTTGTTAATTTTTGCTATCTATTATTCTCTCTCACTCCTCTGCACGGAGGAGACCAAAATTATCCCATGGAAAAATATGGCCGACCAAAGGCAATTTCAAAGGGGCTGCCTTGGCCCCCTTCCATCGCCCGCCTGTGCAAGCCGCGCACAAGGGTGAACCATCTTACGACTGACTCGCACCCAGAAAAAAAAATTACTTGACGACCGCCATTTATTTGCTTTAAGTAAAATATTTAAATAAAATAGATATTTTACTTAAACCAAATAAACGGTGGCCGTCAAATAAATTATTTTTCTGGGTGCCATATAGCGTGATTCCGGATAACTTTACCACTGTTTTGTTTCGATTTTTTTTTTTTTAATGGAAAACTGGAGACAATCTCAAAAAATGAATTGCGGATCAGTAGGCAACTCTACAAAATATTAATGTCGGGTATTTCAGGTAGAAATTTAGACAAATTTTATTCGTGTATTGGTGGCCGCGGGTTTAAGAAATATCACGCACGGCATATTATCCTGAATTACTTTATAGCTTTTTCGTTTTTTTTATATTATTTATCATTTGTTAGTCTATACAATCGGATAGCCCAATTTAGTGCGAGTGGCATTGATTATCAAGCCTACAAATTATGATGAGCAAAAGTCGAACAGTTGCAAAATACGGTGAGTAACAGTCGAATAGTTACAATGATTAAGGTAGTTAGTTATGAAGAGACCGGGATTGGGCCAATCATGGTCAGTGGCTGGTATCGCTCGTCTAATGACGTCGTGAAAATACGATGAATCGGCTCGGAGCCATCGAATTACCTACGCCGGATTGCACTCAATTATTTTATGAATGACTGGAAATATAGTGATTGCTCGTTACTATCAATTGTGCGTATCGGTCTAGCAAAAACAATTTCTTTTTCTTACGTTGTATAAAAATTAACGGTCCACATCGATGGTCGGAGTGTCCGGTAATTTCCAAAGTAATTAATGTTGCCCACACCCAGAAAAATAATTTATTTGACGGCCACCGTTTATTAGGTTCAAGTTACATATTAATTTGATTTAAATAAATATTTATTTAAGTATCAGTTTTTGAAGAAACACATGCAGTCCAGTTCATTAAATTTACAATTTTTTTAACAATGTTCGTAATTGGCCACCAATTGATTTCCGAAGGGACTCCCCGATTGCTGGCAATAAATTTAATTACCGCCCACACGGAGGATGTCGAGGGCCCAATTACGATGACCCGGATGCATTCTGGACGAGACAGACCTGCTCAGTCAAAAACACGACTCCCCCATAAAAATCTCGATGAAAATAAATCACGGAATTTTCGCCCCGCCTCGCCCTGCATCTCCTCCGTACCTCTACACTGTAAAAAAAATCACATTTAATTCACCTGACTGGAATTTTTATGTACAAACAAGTCCATTAAATTTAATGTACATTTGTGATGAAAAATGAGTGGACTTTTACAGTGCAATCAACAGAAATTATTGGATTTAAAGTACTTTTGTCGTAAAATTAAAGTAAATGATTAAAAGTAAAGTGTTTCTAAACTTAAAAATATATTCAATTTTAATATTTCATCACAATTGTACAAGAATATTAATATACCGCTTTAAGCATGAAAACTTCCAGAACCAGTGCACTAAATTTCCCACGATTTTACGATTTTCTTTACAGTGTAAATCGCATCTCTGCGACCACTCGGGACTCGCACATCGCAAGTAGGCGCAAAAATGAATTTCCGAAGGGAACTTCTTACTCCCGACAATCGATGTAAATGACCTCCCACATTCAGGACAGCGAACGCCCCATTCCTGGGGAATTACCTTCGCCCTTACGCTTCACTGTAAAAAAAAAATTGTAAATTTAATGTACCGATATTGGAAGCTTTTATGCATAAACCAGTATATTAAACTTAATGCATAAATATTATGTAAAATTGCAGTAGTTTTAAAGTAATTTCTAAATACATTTAGTACTATTAAAGTACTTTTATTAAAAATACAATTTTTTAATTATTTTTTATTTACCGTACATTCAATTTACACAACATTTGTATATTAAATTTAATACACTAGGTTATGGATAAAAGCTTCCAATACAAGTACATTAATTTCGATGCAGACATTATTTACAGTGTTCCTGGACGAGACAAACCAGCTCAGTCACAAAAAAACCCAAATCCCGATGAAAAGAAATCTCTCGCTTGATATCTCGAGATTGCTCGATCCCGAGAAAACCTCGATCAAAAGAAGCCCCAGAATTTCCAAGGAGTACAAACCACCCCGTCCCCTCCGCGCCCCTAAACCGCATCTCTCCCAGCGCTCGGGACACTTCGCAAGTGGCCTCCAATTGATTTCCGAAGGGACTCTCTTATTCTTGGGTATTAATTTAATTTTCTCTTGCGCCGAGATACCCGGCACTGCGTAGATGCTCTCGGTGGTCGGGGGCGGGGGAGGGGGGGGGGGTCGGTCGCAGTACGCGACGAAGGAAGGTCCCGGAGTTCCGGGGAAGTCCTCTCAATCACGACGATCTCTCCTCCCACGAGGGCGATCGTTCGACGAGAGTAACTTGGCAGTCGCTTGTGTCCGGCGAGCGGAGTGCTGTTGCCCGTTCTCTCCTCTCCGTTCCCCCCGCTCCCCCCCCCCCCCCCACCCCCCCCCCCCCCCCCCCCCCCCCCCCCCCCGCCTACCCGAGGAGCCGATAGCACCCCTCTATCGCACCGAGAGAGCCTCGCGCGAAGCGCCCCCCTCCCCCCTCCTCCTCTGCCCCCCTCCATCGAATAACCTTAGTTACTTTGCCGGACTGTTAGGTTACCGAAGCCGGTATGGCCGAAGTATGGAAACTCCTCGGCCCTCCTAGGAGAGTCCTAGGTAATCACCGAACTTCGCCGCTCCCTCCGGTACCCAACCTTATACACTCGCCATCTACTGCCCCCCTTTTTCCATAGCCGCCCGCCCGACCACCCCCCGGTCACCCCACTGCACACCGAGAGCCGATATAAACTTTGCTCCTGAGGGGGTAGTGCTGGCTGCTTTCCGTCGCGAGGCTATACCTCTCCCTCTCGATGCGGCTCACCCCCCTCCGCCCGATCGCCACTGCCGGTCGTCGAGGCCCCAAACCCTCTCACGTACCCCCGTACTCCATACAACCCCCCCCCCCCGCCTCACACCCATCCTTTCGCCTTTGGAGTCGCAATCTACCCAGCTATGCCTAATTGTGTACCGAGCAATATTCTTAGAAGTCCTTGCCCAACTTGGCAGGAGCTTCCACGGCGGATGGGATAAGGTGAGCTCCGATTAAAGTTTCCCGGCATTCCGATATCTCCTCGCCGGTTCTATCGATCCTGACTTCGTTAGTTGCGAGCCGCTGTCGCGATTGCCACGTGACTTTGTTGTTGGTTTTTCAATCTTGGTTGAAGTGAATAATTGTTCCTGGTGGACCTTCGATTGACAAAAAAATTGCAGGTTCCCCCCTTACCCCCAACTTCTATCGTGTGTGTTCCTTTTGTGGCCTAAAGAAATGTTGATGAAACTGCGTAAAATATCGTATTTTAGGTAGTTTTTTGTCCCGACAGAACAGTATTTTAGGTAGCTTTTGTCCCCCATGAAACACTATTTTTGGTCTTGTTTTGCCCCCCCCCCCCATGAAACACTATTTTTGGTCTTTTTTCTCCCTTTGGAACACGATTTTCGGTCTTTTTTCCCTTTGGAACACTATTTTTGGTTTTTTTCCCTTTGGAACACTATTTTTGGTCTTTTTTCCCTTTGGAACATTATTTTTGGTTTTTTTCCCTTTGGAACACTATTTTTGGACTTTTTTTCCCTTTGGAACACAATTCTCGGTCTTTTTTCCCTTTGGAGCTCTATTTTTGGTCTTTTTTTCCCTTTGGAACACTATTTTTGGTCCTTTTTCCTCTTTGGAATTCTATTTTTGGTCTTTTTTTCCCTTTGGAACACTATTTTTGGTCTTTTTCCCTTGCGGAACACTATTTTTGGTATTTTTTTCTCCCCACGGAACACTATTTATTACAAAAACACGTAGTTTTTGTCCCATGGAACCCACTATTTTGGGTCATTTTTGTCTCTATGGAACACGATTCGTTTTCTAGGGAATTCGTCAGAAGTTAAAGTTGCGCCCATTAAAGAATCCAAAAATAAAAAAATCGTAACTTTTGACAAAAGCTGTCGCTAAAAATTGACCGGAATCTGATCCGCGAGGAGAGCTCGACAAAGGTCGTTCGCAACGATTTACATGACAATCGACGAGCCCCGGTGCGTGACGGGGAATATTCGAGCCATTATCGCGTCGATTCGCCCGAGCGAAAGTTACGCGACGAAGATTCCGGCTCGCGTTGGGTTCACCGATAAGACGCGCGTGGGCGTATTACGTTGCAACCCGTGGATGCGGGAGGGTCACTGATTAGAATCCCCGGGTCCTTATCACCGAGATTTTGAGTCAGTGCCCCGGAGCTCGTGGGGTGGCCTGGAGACGCCTCGGACAATAAGGCGCTCGTCGGACGGTGGATCCGCTACCTATATTCTAACAATGGCTGGCTTATTATCTCGGACAAAAGCTCGTATCTGGGAGAACCGCGATGGGCTGTGTAGAGAACGAATGACGACCCACAGCTTCACAACTGAAGACATTTAGCCGTCTCTCTGAGCCTACTAATGGATTCCTTCAGCGCCAGATGTCCTCGACTTAAGATTGACCGACTCCGTTATAAATTAATTCTCCGGTTCCTTTGTATATATACATATATGTAGGTATTTATATGTGCATATATACACATATATGTAGGCATTTATATGGGTATATATATACACTGTAAAAAAATTTTGTTTGAAAATTAATGAACGGTATTGGAAGCTTTTTTACACAAACTGTTCCTGAAATTTCAAACACATGGGTGTTGCAATCTTACAGTAAAATTTGTATTTTTAATGAACATTTTTGTAAAATTCAGGCAAAATATTTCTAATTTTAATATCGCGTATTTTTATTTTACAATGAAAGTACATTAATGTCCAATTAATGTAAGTAGTGTAAGCAAATTTCATTTTCCAGTGCATTAAATTTACAATTTATTTTTACAGTGTATATATACATATATGTAGGTATTTATATGGGCATATATATGTATACCCATATATGTATATATATTTGATGGTGTTTGTGGGGGTTAAATGCGATTTACTTATTGTCCAAGATTTAGTGGCTGTCGCAAACAACGCCGAGAACTTTCTCAACATCCTAATCCGCGTCTGACCACCGAGGGAAGTGATCTACTAGGCTCCGAATGTTTTGTTCACCGGACTCTGGCGCTTCGGAGTAATTTACAAAGCGCTAAAAGGATAGAAACCATTTTTGGGTGACTGAGGTTGAGAAATTAATTGACGGAGATGCGTACTTGATCTTGTTTTTGAGTTCACTTGGGGAGAAGATTTCGAATTGTCGATGTGGAATGAAAATATTAGAAGCATTTTTTTTTTTGCAATGCTGAACGATCAATGAATGATGAATTTATGTATCGCCGTTAACACTTCGAGTCCGAAACGTCTTTTCTGTTAAAGTAACAGAATTTTTCTGAACTGTTGAATGAAAATTTTTTTAATTCATATTTTTGAAATTTTGAAATTATGTTTGACAAACTTTCTCTTTATAAATTTTTTATAAAAATGTATAAAGACAGAAAAATAAAAAATATCTACTTCGATTGATTGATATGATGCATCGTATGTACCTTAACCTCGAAGGGTTCAGGCACAAGTGTTCCCCTCTCGTAATTTGTTTTTATTTTTGTCTTTTGCAACTCTCCCGGGAATGTCAAGTAACGATAAATTTATGTATCGGCATTAACCCTTTGAGTCCGAAACCTCTTTTCCGTTGAAAAAAAAAATCTTTACTGCTGAATGAAATGTTTGAAAAAATAATTTAACAAAATTCTTATATATAAGTAAAAGACTTTTACGATGAAATTATGTTCGACAAACGCACTTCCGAATTTATTCTATTAGTCAAATATTTTCTTAATTTTAAAAATTAAAATTGATAAAGGTATATAACAAATAGCTGTTTTGATATCGTACACGGAGAAAAAAAATTGTTGGGACAACAAAAATTTTGTTACCATAACTGATTTACCTGGTTAACATAGGGACAACGAAATATTTTGCTGTGGCAAGAAATATTTTGCTCTGGCAAAAAATATTTTGCTGTGGCAAAAAATAAAAAATATTTTGCTGTGGCAAAAAATATTTTGCTGTGGCAAAAAATATTTTGCTGTGGCAAAAAATATTTTGCTGTGGCAAAAAATATTTTGCTGTGGAAAAAAATATTTTGCTGTGGCAAAAAATATTTTGCTGTGGCAAAAAATATTTTGCTGTAGCAACCAAATATTTTTGCTGCCACAACAATAAATTATTAACGATCTACATTTTGTCAGAGAAACAGGACAATTTTTCTCCGTGTTACATTGGGCACCAAAGGGTTAACACACAAGTGTTCCTCGCGCTTAAAGTTTTCATTTAACTGACGCATCGCCTTATCTGCGAAAAATGAGAGAGATGGCGTAGCCAATATTAAAAAATTTGTCAAATATTTTCATAAATTTTGGATTAAAATTGAAAAAGATATCAAAAATAAATACATAGCTATATTTAATACAATATATTGGGCATCGAAGATTTAAGGGGCAAGTGGTCGAATTTCGTAAAAAAAAATGTTAATTGACGCATAACGTTATCTACGTAAAATCAGAGAGATGGCGTAGGCTACCATTTTGAAGTCACCATCTCATGGGAATCGGGGGTCGCAAAGCGAAGCTGTAGGGCTATTGATCCGCCATCTCGGCGGACTGTTTGCCAGAGCCACCTACGCCCCGCTCCGACAAGCTTCTCCGCATTAACGCGCAGCGATAAGGGTAGATTTTACGTTCCATCGGTCAGCAAGATATTTTCGTAGTTTTTGGGTAAAAAAATAAAAATAAAAAACTCAAAAAAGTACTAAAACGAACCCAACTCAATTTTTTTTTGAATCTCCGACATAATTCCAAATACCAAAAATCTTTTTCCTGCTTCACCTCTCATCACCTTTCACTCACCATTTCGTCACGAATAAAAAATAAATAAATAAATAAAAATAAATTTAAAAAAATAAAAATTAAAATTAAAAACGAAAAAAAACAACACAAAAAAAAAGAGAAAAAAAAAAAAAAAAAAAAAAAAAAAAAAAAAAAAAAAAAAAAAAAAAAAAATGCAGAATAACGCTTATGCGAGCGCAGCATTGAGAAACCAGTCCGTCCCCTATTCAGGCTCGAGGGGTGGCGCGCGTTTGATGGTCAGTTATTCTAACCGAGCGAACTGGTCAGCGGAGGTCCGAGTCCCCGCGTGTTGCACACGCGGGCTTAGCTTTCCAGCATCCCGATGATACAGGGCACTGGGACAATTATATGGACCCAGTTTTGGACAATGATCGTGGCAAACTGGCCGCTCATGAAACTGGACATCGCGCGAGATGACCGGCGTGGAACAACCGGTCCAGCAGATGTCGGAGAGCAAGACGGCTCTCCCGGCGGGTCCAGCTGCCTTCCTGTATCTGGTCACGGGATTCTATCGCTTCTTCAATAATACATCGAGAACAAAAAAATTAATAAAAATCATTGAAATCGATAAAAAAAAATTTATTTTTTTCTAAGGGTCGAATTTTAAGACGTTAGTTTGAAATTAGTATCGAACTCGAACTACAATCGAATTTGAGTTTCAACTTAAGTTCGAACTTAAGGTCAAACTTCAGGAGGGAATCTCGCTGCGCGCTGACTTCGCATAAGTTCGACAACAATAAGAGAAAATTGCAAGTACTTCTTGATGGTGTAAAAATCTGAAAAAATCGTGTATACTAA
>JAPYZC010005547.1:0-10927 GCA_030522665.1 Ichneumoninae sp. A BG-2022a | reverse complement strand
TTTTCAGATTTTTACACCATCAAGAAGTACTTGCAATTTTCTCTTATTGTTGTCGAACTTATGCGAAGTCAGCGCGCGGCGAGACTCCCTCCTTAAGAAGCTGTGGCACAGACTCAGTCGGTAACCAAAACTGCAATCATTTTTTTTCGAGCATCTTCAACATTTCGTCCCGATCGCAAATTGTCAGTGTTTCCGTCTGACAGATGAGCGGACGCTAATAATTTGACTTTCCTGCCAAAAAAAATTAGCATCCTTAATGAATATTCTTTTCGATATATATTAAATTCGAATGTTTTACCCGATCAATATATCAATATATAAATAGGTCGTAATAGATATCTAAATAAATATTTTAAAGAAATAGGATGTGACATAAATACCATTAATATATTAATCGTATAAATTGCTGTGTATTTGAAGACATATATTTGCAGAAACGTGCTTCCAAAATATATTCGTGATATACAATTTTTCGAAATATGTTTTGCATGTGACATATACTTTTCAATATATGACACGTATGCTATTTTCCACGTGAAAAACATGGATTACGATTTTTTTTTTTTACCGACCGAGTCCGGTAAAGTAGGAAGGAAGTTGTAAACGAAATCTAAAAAAAGCGGAATTGAATTTCCCGTTATCGTTGACGAATGGCCTTTTCACAAGCTGTTATTTTCTCATTACCTGTTAGGCGAGATTGTACTCGCTTATGGGGAGGTTGCCCCGACACTTCTCTCCTCTGAAAAGGAGTTGCAGGCGTGGCAATCTCTCGCGACTCATCAGTCATATTATCTCAATTAATCTTAATCGATATTATCGAATAAATCAATCAATTGATAAATGTTAATTATTCTAATCTCACTAGACATTTATTTTTAACAAAAAAATGTGTAATCACCAAGCCTCTTCGAAGTCTATAATTCTTGCTCGTGATTGTGGACAAGAATTAGAATAAATTCCAATAAATTAACAAGGAAGGAATCGTGGATGTTTGTGGACAAGAAACCTACTTTATTAAACGATATTGATCTTTATAATAATTTAATCATTTTTTTACCATACAAATAATCGAACTTTAAGGGCAAAAAAATAAATAAAATGAAAGAACAAAATATATTGTTTCTGATTTTACCTGACGTGTGCGCCGCCGGTAACGAAAACTGTAATCCATTTTTTTACGGATGCAATTTTTTTTTTTAACTAACAAAAATTAGAATAAATTCCAATAATCGTATGATTAAATGAGTGATGAATTGGTACTACGAATAAAAAATACGCGTATCGAGGCTGTACGTACATCGTGGATAATCGGTTAATCTTTTCCATAATTTTATTCAAATGAGCGCCTACCAAAGTGATAAATAGAAGAGAGGGAGAAAATAGTCCTAATGGAGGGGGGCACTTCACGCGCCATGTACGTGGATGATTACTATAATTACTGGCCGGCGTTGGTGGCGCGGTGTATACTCACACAGGTGGCCAGTATTCACATAGATTGTTATTCGGATTATCCTCGATAATTACGCACACGGTGTAACAGAGTGTCTAATAATTTTTTACTACGAGGCGAGATGGAAATTAGAGAGTTCTGCAAAAATATAGAAGAGTTTAGCTCCGACGCGACGTGATCCATTTTTTTAATTTATGGATTTGACAATCGATTATTGAGATTCGGATAAATCGATTTTTTGTCGTAGCAAAATTGTTTCTAAGGATTTTTTTATCTGCAAGTAATGAGAATGTGACATTTTTTAAACAATTCTGTGAAATACACGTTAAGGTACCACTGGTAATATTTGCCGATTTTATGCGCAACGTTTTTTGGGTTCTGCAAGGTGCCAAGGCTATCGTTAAAAAATTGGGACTGCGGCTTTGGCCGCGTTATTTATCGTGTTGATATAAGTTCTCTCACTGATTACGAAGATCATATCGGTCGAAGCTACCGACATTTGTCGTTCGATGCTATTTTTTTCTGCTCGTCAATGAAAGCTTGTTATTGGAGATTATAGTCAAATTAACCAATGCATTATAAAATGAACATTTTTTTATTTACGCAAAAACAATTATCGATGAAAATTTCTTATTAAAGATTATAGCTAATTCGGCAATTCGGTAATTCGGTAATTCGGTAATTCGGCAATTCGGCAATTCGGCAATTCGGCAATTCGGTTTTTCGGCTATTCGGTTTTTCGGCTATTCGGTTTTTCGGCTATTCGGTTTTTCGGCTATTCGGTTTTTCGGCTATTCGGTTTTTCGGCTATTCGGTTTTTCGGCTATTTGGGTTTTCAGCTATTTGGTTTTTCGACTATTTGGTTTTTCGGCTATTCGATTTTCGGCTATTTGGTTTTTCGGCTATTCGGTTTTCGGCGATTTGGTTTTTCGGCAACTCGGCTAAACATCAATATTAATTAAAGCAAAATATTGGTAAACAGCATTATGACATTTTCCCATTTTTTCGGCAGTCATTATTTTTTCGTCTCATCGAGGTAATTGTCAAACTTACAATAGCACTGACGGTGAGTAAGTCCGATAGATCGTTTGAACTCCGAGTGATTTTACTCTTTTCATCGGCACTCGACTGGGCTTACATGTCGAAGCTGAGGTGAACAGAAGCAACTAAGAAAAGTTGTAAAAAATGAAACACTTTTGTATCATACGTCGAGTGCGACTTCTTTTTACCGGGGAAGCGAACGCTCGCGACCGATGAAAAATTAGAATAACTTTGCCGGTGTTGACGTCGAGACCGGCGGATCGTCACTGAGGAAAAGGATCGAAAGATCGGAGCTGCAAGCGAGGAGAGTGTAGAGGTATGGGCACTTGATCCTCGCTACCGCCTACGGGCTATACGTTGGCCATGCAGCCGCGGCAACTATACTACTCGTTGGAACGAACGGAATACACACCGTTACCCCTACCTCCTTATCTTCCTTCTTCTTTATCTTCGCGTAGACTTCCTCGTACCGTTCAGCCGGTCTCCCATGAACTTGCGGCTCGAGCTCTTTGCTGATTACTTCCGCAATAGTATTGGATACTGTTGCGCAATTATAAATATTTATCATACGAGAGACGTTTTGTTGTTCCGATAAGGAACTAAAAAAAATGTATTTATTTAAATTTGACGCGTCTACAAAATTTCGTTGTTCTGATAAGGATTTTTTTTTAATGTACTTATTTATTCGACGCACCGACAAAAATTTGAGTGTTCGTATGACATTTCACCTAGGTGAATTTACATTGATTTATTTAAACTTGACGCGCCTACAAAATTTCGTTGTAATGATAGGAATTAAAAAAAATATATTTATTTAAATTCGACGAGCCTACAGAATTTCGTTGTTCTGATAAGGAATTAAAAAAAAAATTATTTATTTAAGGTAGTTATCGCGCGATAGGGGGAAATTTGTGTGGAGGGGATAGGTCGCATGGTGTGCGCGGTGAGGGGTTGCACACTGCTGCGCGTCGTACCAGCGTCAGGAACAATATAAAACAATCTTTACTATTTTTATCTCCGTAACTAGATGGTGAATTTCCTTACAATTTTTCGAGAAGGATCGTTAACCATCCAACTAATGTACAAAATAAAATTATTGCAATCGTAAGAAGGAATTACTTACGGTGCTTAAGAAAGTAGTCAAATTTGCACGATAGATAGGAAATGCCGTGTAAAGGGGAAACCGGGGCAAAATGGCACAGCGGGGCAAAACGGGATAATGACACAAAACGCAATTATCCAATAATTTTGAGATGGTGGCGATGATGGTACGTGAGGCAAAACGAGTTTAAAAATTCGAATGTATAGTTGGGACAAAATGGGGCATCCTAAATTATTGGGAAATTGAGTTTTACCATCACTATCCCGTTCTGCCCCGCTGGGCCATTTTGCCCCGGTCTCCCCTAAGGATTTTTTCGAAAATCGCAAAAACTTGCGTTCTAGATGGTCAATATTAAAAAAAAAATGTACATGTTTTCATGAAGTATTGAATAACAAATTCGTTAAGTTTTAACGATTTCGTATGAAAATCGTTATCGCGCGATAACTACCTTAAATTCGACGCGCCAACAAAAATTTGAGCGTTCGCATGACATTTCACCTAGTTGAATTTACATTTATGAAACTTGTAATATTTGTATAACACGTTTCATTCAGAGCTCCAAATCATTTGTTTTTTTTTTTATACAAATGTTCCTCTTGAAGTCCAATTAACTTATTTTTTATTTTCTGACAATAAGTCTAATAATTTTTATAATTGATATGGCCCAAGTTACACTATATCTGTTCGAAAATCCGGCACTTGCGTGTGTCGTACTTATCGTTGGGGTAAAAATAAAAATTAACCGTTGGTCATGCAGAATTTTTCTGAAGAATGTTACCGACCGATGGTCCCGCATCGATTACTTTACAGATTTATTGACGGTTGGTAAACATCGTCGAGAGTTCTCGCCGTGTCTGTTGGGTGTCACCAGTACGCACTCGTTCACATTTTATCACGCTATGCAGGGATTTGCACATTAAGGAGGGAGTCACGCTGCGCGCTGAATTCGCATAGGTTCGACAACAATAAGAGAAAATTTCAAGTACTTCTTGATGGTGTAAAAATATAAAGGTACTGAGAAGATTAATTTTGCATAATAATAATTGCAAAATGTTATTAACAAATTCATCAAAAGATTAATTAGTTAACAAATTACCCGGCAACAAAACTTTTTTTATGAAAATTATTCGTTTATTTTTCTGAATACGTATGAATTTTTTCAGATTTTTAAGTAATCGTTGTTTTTTTATTTTTTTTATAGAACAAAAATCAACGATTACTTTAAAATCTGAAAAAATTCATACGTTTTCAGAAAAATAAACGAATCATTTTAATAAAAAAAAAAGGTTTGTTTCCGGGTAATTTGTTAACCAATTAATTTTTTTGATGGATTTGTTAATAACATTTTGCAATTATTATTATGCAAAATTAATCTTCTCAGTGCTTTTAGTATACATGATTTTTTTCAGATTTTTACACCATCAAGAAGTACTTGCAATTTTCTCGTATTGTTGTCGAACCTATGCGAATTCAGCGCGCAGCGAGACTCCCTCCTTAATCCACCAATAACTCTCGCATCAGAAAATTGTAATATTAAAAATAGTTATAGTAAAGGAAACATCGCGACATTATGCAAGAATCGTGCGATAAATATGAAAAAATTGTCACACAAATAGGTCATAAAAATTTTACAATGATTCGTCGCCTTCCAAAATAAACGACGTCTTGACGACGGCGGAGACAAATTGCTCCGCTCCAAAAACTTCAAGAAATCCCAGCCTACTTCGAAGTGTTAGTTCGGTACTAAAATGACGTTGAAAAATTGACGAAAAAAAATCAGTTCGATGTTAAGGTCGTCCTTGCGAATAGTGTTGACTTCGCATAAGGTTCAGAGAAATGAGAGAGAATTCCAAATACTTCTGGATGTTATATGAATCTAGCATATTAAAAGTGCTGAAACGATTAATTTTTCATAATAATAATTCCAAAATGTTATTAACAAAATGATAAAAAACAAATTGGTTCAACAAATCTCCCGGGAATCGAACTTTTTTTATGAAAATGATTCGTTCACTTTTCTGTATATGTATGAATTTTCTCAGATTTAAAAAAATTCATTTTGATTTTTTTTATATGGGAAAAATGTGTTGAATGTCACAAAATTCAAGGTGAATTTAAGGATCTTAAAAAATTGGTACGCATTCAGACAAATGAACGAACCATGTTTATTTTTTTAAAGTTAGGTTTCTGGCAGATTTGCTGAACAATTATATTTTTCATAAATTCGTTAATAACATTTTGGAATTATTATTATGAAAAATTAATCTTTTCTGCATCTTTAATATGCTTGATTTTTTTTTATTTTTATACCATCGACAAGTGTTTGCAATTCCCTCTCACTTCTTTGAAACTTATGCCAAGTGAACATTATTCATAAGGATTACCGTAAGCTAGTCCTTGCGTCATGTCTGACGCCACCTAACTTCGAGAGAGGAATGGAAGAGATTACAAACACTGGAGATTACTGCTCTGGAGTAACTGGAATAAAAATCTGAAAAAAATCGGGCATATCGAAGGCGCTGAAAAGATTAATTTTGAACAATAATAATTCCAAAGTGTTATTAACAAATTAATGAAAAATAGAATTGTTCAACAAATTTCCCGAAATCCTAACTTTTTAAAAAAATAATAATGATTCGTTTATTTTTCGGAATACGTATGAATTTTTTCAGATTTTTAAGTAATCGTTGATTTTTTATTTTTTTTATAGTACAAAAATAAACGATTACTTAACGTCATCCACTTTCCATTTCGCCCAAAATCCTCTCAAGTTATATTCCTTGAACATCGAGCGGACCTAATGAATCCACTCCGACATGGCATGCAGAAACGAAAAAAAAAAATCTACTCGGTACGACGTTACGAGGATATCGACGGACGGATCGTTATAACGTGCGGTTTAAGGGTGCGTGCATGTCGAACAAACACTATGGGGTGAGTTGGGCAATGTCGAGATTTAACAAAGAGCCGGGGTTGGTTGGAACGAGTAGATTCAACGCAGGCGAACGCTACAGTATGGGAACCGATAAGACGACCAGATGTTCGATGATCTTCCTCTTCCCCTTCCGAGCCCCAAGCGCTGTCACCGCACGAGGTCGTGGGTCAAACTGTGAAAATATACATCGTAAAGAGGGTCCCCCTCGACAGATAAAACGACGATGATTACAAATAATTGCAAAAACTCGCCACTGCCTCCTCGTCGCTAAGCATTAATTGCATCCCTTGTGCCTTAAGCCGTCAAACGTACGGCGATAAGAATCTGGAATCTATTGGGACTCCCCGACCGAGATCGAATCTCGCAACGCGAGATTTTTTTTCGATCGTTGCTGGGTGACGTCAACGAGGGTTTGTTGTACACGGCAGCCGCGGTCAGGGAAAACCGGGAGAAGTCATGGAAAGAAAAACTCGGTCGGAAAATTGGGCAATTTCAAAATTTTGCAAGTCAATAAAAAAGTAGATATAAGAGGAGCCTTGACAAAAAATTGAGAAAATTTCGAAAAAAAAACAAACTAAACAGAATTACACGTTGATACAATAATTAGGCATTTTCATTTGCATGATTACTTTTGTTTAAATGGAAATCTTTGGAAGTTTGGTCAGGGAAACTTTTTTATTGTCCAGGAAACCGCCAGGGAATTTTTTTTTGGGATAAAAATATTCCCTGGCGGTTTCTTGGAAAAAAAAGTGCTCGATCTTGCGAAATTGGTTTTCTACCCTGGTGAAAATATTTCTCTAAATATCTCTAAAAGTCTCGGAAAATTTATCTGAAAAATCCTCTGGATTTCTCTCACTTTTCGCACTTTTCAGAGAAAGTCAAAGATTCTTCTGAATCTAAATGTTTCTAATTGTTCTGGACATCTCTGATTTTCCCTGCCAACTTCTCTGAAAACTTTGTTGATACTCTAAGCCAGAAATACGATTTTTCGTGCATAAAATCGAGACTTTCAGTGTCTTACTGAACTTTGGCCCCAAAAAGGCCAGCGGATTCTATTTTTATACCATCTAGAAGTGTTCGCAATTCCCTCTCGTTTCTCTGAAACTTATGCGAAGTGAACACTATTCGCAAGGACCACTTTAAGTCTGCGGAGCAGTTGTCCGGTAACTGGGACATGTTCAGTCATTGGTACATTTGCCTTAGCTACAATCGCAATTGATGCCGAACACTTCACGCTGCAGCCAAGATCGTCAGTTTTCAATACCCAATGAGAAGCCCGCGATAGCCAGGAGTAAAGGACAGGAGAAGAAGAATGAGAAGCCTGGATTGTTATTTATTTATAATCGTAGCGTTTTGTTGCGTTTTTTTTTTCATTGTACGGTTGCTCGGTTGCGCGCGTTGCTCCGTTGCTGTTTAATAGGAAAGCCGAGTGAATGGTCCGTGTGGATGGGAGGTTTTATCGAAGAAATAGGGCGCATATGCCGATAGAGGTGATAGTTGGGAAGGCTCGCCGGCTTCGAAGCTATTTGTCAAGCACTCGAATAACGTCGAGGCTTCGCAGTAATGACGCTACGCCCCTATCGATCGTGGTATCAAATTCATGTCCAATTATTTTTCGTCATTGCTTGTACCAATACCGGTGGATTTTGCGAGCAAAATTCAACAATATTCGATCTTCTTTTTTATTTGGCGTTCTTACTTTTTTTCAACCCGCTCGATTTTTCGTATTACACGGAGAAAAAAAAATTGTTGGGACAACAAGAATTTTGTTACCATAACTGATTTAGCTAGTTAACATAGGGACAACAATATATTTTGTTGTGGCAGCTAATATTTTTCTCCGGCAACAAGTATTTTGCTGTAGCTACCAAATATTTTTGCTGCCGCAACAATAAATTATTAACGATCTACATTTTGTTAGAGAAACAGAACTATTTTTCTCCGTGCAGAGAGTAAAAAATTTCGAAGTAAGAAGTTCCGTAAAAGTAATTTTGTTAACCCTAGAACTCATGTATCATTTACTTACCCTCTAACTCATGACTGGGGCACATATGTACCCCACGCGTTTCTTCAATTTACGAGGGTGCTATGAGCAGTAAATGGATTTTGCTGTCCATGAATCTCTTCGTTTCTTCATAAGGAAGAGAATTGTATGCGGCAAATTTGATTGTTTTTAGTTTAGAGTGTGAAAATCACTCTTAATGCCCAGAACCTAACGAAAATTGGCAAAAAATGCAGTTTTTGTGAAAAAATTGTAGTTTTTTTTACAATGCAACTATTCGATGTTTTGGAACATTCTGAACACGTTTTCATTAAAATCTCGAAAATTTTTTTTTTCACCATCACAAAGCTTCCTCTATGAGGAAGCAAAATCAATGAAAACGCAAACAAAATTGGTTTTGCATTGGTTTGAAAATGTATTCTTCTTGAAATATTATAGGTAATTAAAGATAATGATAATTATTATAAAAACATGTCAAAATTATAAAATTATAAAAACTTAAATTCCGACCATATACGTCCAGTTTATATAATAATAACTTACATAATTACTTTCGCCTTTAAAAAAAAATAAAAAATTACTTCCATAAAATACTAACGGGAACTCCTGACTGGGGTATTTTGGTACCCCAAGCGCGCTGCATTAACGTCCTGTGCGACAACTAACAACGAACTGAGGCCACTAGTAGCCGTAGAACATCGTCAGATCATGGAACTAAATTATCGTGGAGGTCCCAAGTCGATAATGTCAATTTCTACTTCAGGAGCGCAGTTCGAGTATCGTCTGGGGTACTTTTCTACCCCACACATGAGTTCTAGGGTTAAATAAGTGTCAAACTCGTTTCTTCAAATTCGAATATCCAATCCTGTCCTTTTGCATCCCGTGTCATTAGCTAATTTAGTTTGCACTTTTCGCAAAATTGTCGCCGGATGGCGCGATCGGAAAATTAACGAATAAAAAATTGCGGACGTTTGTCAAGAATGGGTTCTAATAGTACAAACTTTTTTTTACTGCGTGTTAGTAAAATTTCTCCGTGTCTGAAAGATCGATAAAGATAAAGAAAAAGACAATATTTAGCATGTCGAGATAGCAATTAGCAGAAGCCGTTACCCTTATTGTTGTTCCCTGCCGTCTGTACGGTTAACTACTAATTTGCTCCCGCAGTGATCCACCGTACGGATTGAGAACGCCAGGTTCCATCTCCTTTGGCAATTCGGTATACTGTGTACGGAGGAGTATTCGAACTGCCGGCGGTGTTATTAACGCTTCGATGAGTCTTCCCTTCAATTCACCCCCCGTGGCCTGGGGGGGGGGGGGTGGCGTCGCCTCGGGATCCACAGAGACGAGAAAGTGCCTACGGAAAATATAAGATACATACCAAGCTACCGACTGAAATTCTCGAGATAGATCGGGATATCGCCGTTCTTGAGAGGTTTCGAATCTGGAATTTGAAATGGACCGTCGTACGCTCTTACTTCACTTTTGTTGCCCCTCTTATAAAGCCCCCTCCCGAATAGTGATGAAAATAAAACACGAAATATATGTTATCGACATCGTCGAAAATTAAAATATCTCTGAGATGAACATCGTTACAGACAGAGAAAAGACTTTCTTTATAACAAATAAAATTTATTTCGGACAAATAAATCTGGCTACTAGCATAATACTTGTATCAAGTATAATTTTTTATTTAGCCACTTATTTATTACCTGCGTAGTGTATTTATTTGTATCCAATGTTGTAGTTGAAACAAATGAATTATTTATTTACAGTGATTACATTTTTTTCATTGAAAAGAAATGGATTTCTACATATTTCTCTATGTCTGGTTTTTTTTAAAGGAGAAAATCAAATACGTGTATTATCAAATTAACACATTTTTATTTTGAACTTTAAATTATACAGACTTGATTTCACTTAAGGTCGTCGGTGAAACATGCATATCGTCTAATATACAATGTATTTATTACTGTTAAATTATTATACGGCATGAGAATATTTAGTAATTGTTGAGAAATCTGCAGAGATGTAAGGGAGTAAAATCTGGCAAATTTCCTCCCGGGAGCTCTCTAAGTCCGCGTTGGTTAACAACAGTACTGTTTCTTCGTCCATTTTTCACACACGATATCCCGTACATCGTTTTCATAACAACTGACGCGAACGTGTCGAGAGCTGATATAAATGTATGATGACGTGGGCCGGCGGACGGAAACGCGCAACGCGTCTGCTGCCTAGTCTGTGAATTAGCAACTTTCATAATTAAAATCTAGTATCTATTTGATCGGAAGAAACGCTTACTTAAGGTAGTACTAGCACAATGACTGACGCCGCCTAAGTTCGAGAGAAAAAAGACAAAGATTACAAACACTTCTCGATGAGAAAAAATCTGAAAAAATT
>JAPYZC010005544.1:0-27227 GCA_030522665.1 Ichneumoninae sp. A BG-2022a | reverse complement strand
TTGTTTGCACTAATATTTAGTATTGTGTTGCCTAGCTGACGCGATCCGAACAGCCGAAAAATCACTTCTGCACTCGCGAATCACATTTGGTTTCGGCGAGTTGGTATTTTTGAAAACTCACCTATGAGGTGATTGCATGACCATAAGGTGATGTCCATAATGTTGCTCACTTCATATCCGATGCGTCCGATCATGCGCAGCGTTGCGCGGCCGCTTGTTACAATTGACGCGTGTTACTTTTGTCCCCGGTCTCCCCTATCGAGATCAAGACGCAGAGTTATCCGGTTGTCTCTTGCAGATGTCCTATCAAAAAAAAATCTAATCAGAGATAAGGAGGATCGTTGACGATGGCAATGAACTTGTTGCTCAGCGGCGGACCGGGTGGTGAAACGTTAATTGAGAGATTCTTGCGATATCCGTAACAAGGCGGGAAACGGAAACAATGACACGCGAATATCCGAGAGTCTTTTGTGGCCTCATTGTTTCACTTTGTCTTTTTTTTTAGAACGCTTCATTTTCCGGTTACAGAATCGCCGAAGCGTCACGCTCAACCCATTTTTCCACAAGTTCTTTTAGTGCGATGAAAAAAAAAATAGTGAAGAGGAAACCCGAGAAAAAAGTAATGATTAGTGAATCGCAGTCGCGCTTGCGTACTTTTACCGATAGTGGTACATAACCGTGTGTGCAGACGTGCCCGTTCCTGGAATTAAATCCCGTAACGACGTTGGCTTTTACGGTCTGCTCGGCATCGTTAGAAGTGCCGAGTATTAGTTACCGGATGTGGACACAGAGCGATAAAGAGAAAGAGAGGGCGAGAGAGGAACAGAGTGGGGGAGAGAGACGGAGAGGCGAACGGCGAGCGATGGATAGAAGAGATTCGAGTCAGAGTCGGTACGTACTTGAACTCTCTCTCAAACTTCGCTCGTTAGGTACATAATACTGCATTGAGTAAAACGCTGACTGTGCGACGTGCAAGTGGCGCCGACAGAATTTATACTCGTCTCACTCTACTTCACTGTGTACTGATATTCGAAAACCCGCGAGTTATATCCAACGATCTGGAATAATGTGCGGTAAGCGTTGTTTGGCTAATAATCTGTATTCGTACGTGGCACAGTTAACTTATATCGTTCGTCGACGGTCGGAAGGGCGTACGATCGAAATTTAATGGAGAAAACAGGGAAAAACGGAGCTTTGATTTGAAATGAGCCTTTGATATCTTGTGTTATTGAAAATCATGATTTTTTACCGGTCATCACTTCCGGTCAAAAAATAAGATTTCCAAACTGGAAGTGTCGTATTTACGGTATAACGTCACTTCCGGTCAAAAAAATAAAATGTCAAACTCAAAGTGACGTATTTCCTGCATGAAGTCACTTCCAGTCGACACATCATATTTCGAAATCAAATGTGCCATCACAACGAAATTTTTAAAAATTTTCTGCGTAACGTCACATCCGGTTTAATAGTAAGTTTTACAAACTATGACACCACAGAGAATTTTTTCATTTTTCTCTGCAAGGCAATGGTGTAGTGACAACGCTAATAAGCATTACCCAATCAATGCTTAGGGTAAAAGTGGGGAATATGGACCGGTCCATATATCATTGATTTACGTGTTAATCGAGGTGGGCCATATTCACCACTTTTACCCTATTAGCGTTCGGAAGTTCGTCAGCTGCGTTTTGGCAACTTAAGCCGGCCGGACAACGACCATTGTGGCGTTTTGGTGTACAGCAAAATGCCAGCGATGTGCTGTTTTTCCAGTTACGGCAGAATCTCTAGGCCATCGCTATTGTTTATCTTTGGTTACCACTCCGAGGACCTTTTCTCGTTCACCTCTCGTGCACCCAGAAAAATAATTTATTTTACGACCACCGTTTATTTGGTGTAAGTAAAATATTTATTTGATTTAAATAAATATTTGTTTAAATTAAGTAACTTAAACGAAATAAATATTCATTTAAAACAAATAAATATTTTACTTGAACCAAATAAACAGTGGCCGTCGAATAAATTATTTTTCTGCGTGTGTCCGACTATCGGCTTTGACCACTTCCTCCCTCCCCCTTTTCTTTTATAATTCACACACTACACGGAGTTTCATCAGTGGGTCAAAACTTTGACTCTTCAAGGTGGATGAGAGGTGCCCATTATAGTATACCGAGTAAATCTCAAACGTGCTTAATTAGGCGATATTCGAGTACTAAAGGGTCTTGCAGAAGCCAGGCCCAGGATTGGTCGAGGGTGGCTTCCGAGACCTGCGAACTAAGGCGCACCCCGAGCCGGGCTAGGCCGCCCCCCCCCCCCTCCTCCCACGAGTTTACGTTCTCCAAGCCACTATTACGGAAAGCCACTGGATTTCCGCGAGGATACACGCCGACTGGCGGTTAGCGGCTGCAGTAGTAACAGCCACCGAGGCGCTTGGCTCCGTAGTAGTTAGGGCGCCGCGCCATCCCTTCGTTGAAACGTCTTACCTGAACTAATATTGTTAAGGTCTAATTAGTGCTCCAGCGTCTTCCTCGTCCTTCTCCTTTTGCTTCCTTCTACGCTTTCTGATAGTTCCAGCGCCTGCTCCACCCGTCGTGCATCCTTCAATCCTTCAGGCGGTGCCTTTCCTCGTTTCGCGCAAGTTTAAGCTTCCCTCGATCCCAGCGACTTCAACAACCTTCTCCCCACACTCGAGGGAATCAAGCTTCTGCACACCACTCGTCTAACCCGCCTATTTTACACAAGTGTAACGAAGGACCAGATCGCTGAACCAATCGTCCCATTGACCGTGCAAAAAAATCTGTTCTACGATAGAGCACCGAAAAATCTGCAATGATTTTAAAAATCTATTGTAGATTTTTTAAATGGGATTCGAAATCTATAGGGGCGAGCGGGGCAAAGTCGCACAATGGGGCAAAACAGGGTTTTTGGGAAAAACTAAATTGTTCAATAATTTTTTGGATCGGACAAGGTGGCAAAACTGGGCAGAAAAACCTGATGTATCCGATAGGGCGAATTCCGACATCCAAAAATTATTGGAAAATGACGTTTTGCACAAAAACCCCGTTTTGCCCCGTTGCCCCATTTTGCCCCGCTCTACCCTATAGGGGAGAGCGGGGCAAAATGGGGCAAAACGGGATAATGAGACCAAACGCAATTTTCCAATGATTTTTTAATGGTGGCGATGGTCCGTGGGGCAAAACAGAATCGAGAATCCGTATCTATCGTTTGGATAAAATGGGATATCCAAAAATTATCGGAAAATTGAGTTTTGCCCTCACTGTCCCGTTTTGCCCCGCTGTGCCAATTTAACCCACTCTCCCCTAGTGCATATTTACAATCCTCCCACCAGGCGCACTTCCGGTAGACTTCCGGCGTAATATCTTCCTCGCGAGTCAATGATCGACTACATTGTTTTTTGCACAAATACGCTTGAAAATGATCGACGCGGAATCTCTATACTTGTTTCAACCGAGGGCTCATCTGCCGATGTAATCCGGCAAATAGCGGCGGGCAAACGGACAGAGGATGAGAGAGAGAGAAAGAAGGATCGGTGCGATCGAGCGAAACGCGGCGACACCGCGACGCGGACATAACATAGGTACCGTATCACGGGTATACCGATTAATTTGATCCGCTATTTATGGAGGTCACTGTTCCAATGGACCATGTCTCTCGTAATCGATGCTGCGTTTATTGCCCATCGGCTCGTTGATTACGCCGGCTTTCCTGCCCGCCCGGTTCCTCTCTCTCCCTCGTGGTTTCACAATATTGACTCATTCCGCGGTGGTCACGGCACGAACATATCTCCCTGTACGCGATACCCCACGCGTGTCCGCAACAAGGTGTACACGTTACGCTCGGAACACTTTTTTTTTTAATCTCCGCATCGTCTATTACGAACCTCGCCGGAGGCCTCTCCGTGATACCTGAAATTTTACACCGTTCGCCATTAATCGACCGCGCCGAATTGCGCGAACCGGCGTGCAACTCTGCACTGAAAAAAAAATTTGCTTGCGGGCTGCCGAAGGAAAGAATGTTTGTTTCAATTGTACTTTCAATTCTTACAATTCCATATGATATTGAAACGACAGCAAGACTGTCAAGGTGACATGTTATCGTTTCAATCCGATATGAAATTGTACGAATTCACAGTAGAATTGAAACAACGTTTTTACTTCATTGGCAGCCCGCAAGAAAATTTTTTTATTCTTGATACTTGATTTTTTTTATTCTTGGTACTTGATTTTTTTTATTCTTGATACTTGATTCAATAATATTTTTTTTCTGTGTGCAGATTTTATTAACGAGGTGGTTTTTTTTTTCATCATTTTTTCAGGGACGATGCAACAGGGAAAAGCCGCCCTGCAAGTACTTCCACCCGCCACAGCACCTCAAGGACCAGCTACTGATAAACGGACGCAATCACCTAGCCCTGAAGAACGCAATGATACAACAACTGGGTCTGACACCTGGACAGCCACTTGTACCTGGTCAGGTGCCCGCAGTGGTACGTAACTTCTCCTTTGACTTATCCACGCATAATTATACATAAACTAGCAATATACACACAGTATGTCTATTAACACACTCTGCACAATATCATGCTCTTATTTACTATTTGTCTATCCACGTATTATTATCCCTCTCGATGATTCATCACAAAACCCCCGTAACCCCCAGACCCATATATATATTATTATATAATCCCATGATCAAGGATTTATCGCCTTCTCTACCTTTGCTACGATACGATCGATCACAGTTAGATGTAACTCACGCTGCGTTGATTCTCGCTGGCTGGCAATGGGAAACACCCTCGAATCTCATTTTATGTTCCAAAACGTACATAGCACGAAATCCCTACGAGGGGATGAAAATTGGCCCAGTTACAGGATAGAAAAAAAAGATATTCGAGCGTTACATTGTCATCCAACGAAATGCGTAAAGAACATTCTTGCCCCCCCCCCCCCGCCCCCTTGAAATATAAATTAGCACGCCGCATGTTTTATTTGGTCAGTGTTGCCCCCTGCTCTCCTTCGGTATATTTAATTGAATCAGTGTTTTTTTTATGTTTTTTCAATAAGGTTCGGATTAATTAAAAAATATTATGTATATTCGTCGATATTTATACATATATATATACATACTGCATCTGTAGAGAAAATTTCGGCGCATGCAGCGTGGACGCGTGCCTAATTTCCATACACTCGGAATTATAATTTTGTGATTTTTGTTCGGAGAAATTGTTCACAGTTTAATCAATGTGCTGTCGGAGTGTAAGAGTGAAAACGCACGCGTGCCCGCACACGTCTTGGCTCCATGTATATGCATATATATATTAAATTATATATATATATATATATACACATATATCTATTGTCCCAAGAACGGTATTGTCTCGCGTGTTATATGAGTTCGATTAACAATGATAAATAAAAAAAAATGCCCATCCACTAACCGCGTCCGTATATAGCATACATTACAAAAAAAATAATTACAAAAAAAAAAGAAACAAAAAAACCATTTATTTATTATCACTGTACTACACGTATGACCGCCTGTCTGTCCCCTATGTTTGCCGCTGTGGCGCCTGTGGTTGTGGTTGATTGTTGGTGTGTTCTCCGATCGCTACAATATTGGCGAACAGGAGTCCCAACCTCCTCCGCCATCGCACCATCACCTTCAACAGCAACTCCAGCAGCAACTTCTCGCTACCCACGCCTTTATGGTAACTCCTGGTTTTGGTTCGGCTTTCACTAATTTTTAGTTTACGATATACTATATATATAGACTTATTGTATATTACGATTAAGCGAACAATTATGGGATATCGAACGGTGAAAATTTTGAAAAATCATTTTAAAAAAATATAAAAAAATCATTAAAAAATGTCAACACTCCCATAGGCCGAAATTTTGGTGGACGCGCATAAATCTACCGCGGCTCTACAGTAGACCGGATTTGGTTTCTTTCACACGTCTGTTAAATTTTTTATCTGAAAAAAAAATGTATCCCGTAGAGTATTCTCGTTCTATCGCCACCGTCGTTACGTATAATTGTTCGCCGTGTATAGCTAGCGAGTACACGCACTCGAGCGAGAGCTTTCGATATTCTCTTGTCGATTTATCGGCGCACAACAGTCAGTAGTAGTAGTTGATAGTTGGAGATTAATACATAATAGTCATTTCCGTCATGCATGCGTTATAGAGATACATTTTCCGTACGCACACACATACACGCTCGCTCGGATGTACAACGCTCACACACGGTTTAATATATTACAATATAAACCTGTTTGTATTTGCTTGCGGGAACGATCGAAGCGTGACAGAGAGAGAGAGAGAGAGAAAGTGAGAGTATATCGGCCGATTATCGCGCGAGCTTTGCGCGGAAATTGCGAGGGTGAGAGCGATGAGCTGTTTCGACGTTTCCCTCACCCTCGTTTTCTTCCGGACCATTCGCTCTACCGTAGACGCATAAAAAAAAAAAGAAAAACACAATTATGGCACAAATGCTTCTCGTACGTATGTGTAAAAACGCGTGAGCATGCGATTAACAAATACCGATCGAATGAGAATTGAACGACAAAAAAAAAATAGAAAAAACGGTGAAGGGAAGAGTGATGCTTGCTCGTGCGAATGAGAACGACAGTGAAATGAAAGAATGAAGAAAAAAGGAAGAAATAAGCGTTTTTAAAAAAAAAAAAAAAAAAAAAAAAAAAAAAATTGGAAGAGACGGTTGATTAGGTATATATTTTCTGTGCGCTAAAAATTGAAGCTAACTGAGAAACCTGGATGTATTCTGGGCCGATTGATTTCGCAGGCGACCAATCCTTACTTGACCGGGATGCCGCAGGTGAGCAACACGTACACGCCGTACTTCACTCAGAGCCCGATAATGCCGACGATAATGGGGCCCGCCGATCCAACGGGAGTCGGTAGTCCTCTCGGAGTGGTACCGCAGACGGTGGCGATGCCGCAGAAGATGCCGCGTACCGATCGTCTCGAGGTATGTCTACCACCAAACTACATTCAGCACGGTGGCCAACACGGCGCCGGGCCCCAGTGCTCGATGACCGGCCCGAATCAGGCTGTTTACCATCAGGTCCCAGCAGGTCCTCCCAATCAGGTCTCGCCCGTATCCACGATGCAATCGGTCAATCAGTCTCCCTCGCCCACCACTATCACGACCTCGGTCTGCACGCCCCTACACAATCCCCATCCCCACCATCATCCACTCCACAATCTCGTCTACGTCCACGCGTACTATTAGGCCCGCGGCGTCGTTACAACGCAATGAAAAGAGAAAACGAAAAAACAAAAAAACAAAAAAAAAATAACCAAAACAAACAAAAAAAAAAATACAAAATACGTAGGCACTTTACGAAAACGTATGATAATATTAATAATAATAATGATAATAAACGAGGCCACGGAGGGAATGGGAGAGGTGGCGAAGCGAAACGGAAATAACGATGAAAAGCTGAAACGTGAGATTCTCGAGGGAAAACCGACGAGAGTCTCGATGCCTCGGTCGAGAGGGCAGCGTCGAAGGAAAAAGTTTAAAAAAAAACGAAAAATGGGGGACCGTGAGATACACACGGAGACAGGGATGGATAACTTCCGGTAGTCTTCGTGGTTATTAAATATTTTTTATCCGCAAGAGACGTCGTTTCGTAGAAGCCCTCTTGAACCGCGAGGCGTTGACCGTCGAAACTGCCTCCGACTCGCGCCCTCGTGAGGCTTTTCGACCGATCGATGGGGAGGGGGGGGGGGAGGGGAGGAGTAGATTAATAAGTTTTCGCCGACTATGAGAATGGAGAGAGAGAGGAGTCGAGTACTGCGGAAACGCGAAGGAATGAGAAATATCGAGACGGGCTCGCCGCACACGTGCTCGATTGAATTTTTGAAATTCGAGGAAAGACTTTCGACGCAGGGCGACACGAGTGTGCGATAATGATTGTATATATGCAATCGGTATGTATGAGGAAAAACACACGAAGAAGCTAAAAAAAAGGTACGCGTAAGCCCGCTTCAGCCGGCGGGTAAGCGTGTTTCGACTATACCTTGTATAGGCGTAGGTGACTATATAGGTGTTGCTCATAGTTTTGTAAAAGGAAATGAAAAAAAAAATTGAAAAATAGATGAGAGCGAGAGAGAGAGAGAGAGAGAAAGAGAGAGAGGATGAAAGAATTTAAAAAAGAAAAAAAAAGCTGCGTGTGCAGAGACTTCTTTCGGTATGGTCGGCCGCGCGAGACATTTAACTGAGATGACGATGATGATCGAAGGGATATATTATTAAACAAAAAAATATATTTAGGATATAAAGAAAAGCATCTCTCTTCGGGTGAAACGAGATAGTGTACTAATTTATTTACACGTACTAATGTAAACTCCGTTCGACCGTCACGCGTACTACCACCAATGGCCATAGACCACGAGTTAGGAATGGTATAGTTTTTTTTTCGTCTAATTTAATGAAAAGAAGAAAAAAAATAACAAAAAACTGAGAGCATAATAGAATTATAGATTTTGAGTCAGATGGGAAGAGGGATGACGCGACAAAGAACGCGACGAAACAGGTGCGAGGTTGTTAGTCCGCAGATATTTTTTAGCTCGAGCGAACGCATCCGAGACTTGTTTCCCGCGCAAGTACACGTACATATTAGGTATTTAATAGTAATATTTAATATAAAAATAATTTTAAAAAACAATAAGATAGTGGGAGATAACGTACCTAATTGCGGTCTCTCGATTTTCCTATGTAGTAACTTAACGATTTAGAAATTAAAAGAGGCCAGTTCGAAACTTTGAGAAGCCGACTCCGGAACCGAGTTCGAGTGTAGGGACCGACTGCGCTTCGGAATCTATGCCTAATGGGATCCTCGGATCAGAGGAATTTTCGTGAATGAATCGTGAAAGGAATTGGCGCGGGTTTAGCCGGGCTCCGAGGTACGAAGTGAGAGTGCGGAAATTCTACCGTGCGTTGCGCGAATGAAAAAAAAAAAAAAAAAAAAAAAAAAAAAAACGGCAAGAGGGTTTCGTGAGGTTTCTCGTCGCGACGTTCGAAGCGCAAACCACCCCGGTGTGTCATATTTTTTTTACAAGCGAAAAACGAACAACAAACGAACGGCAAAATTAATTCGGGAAATTTTTCAATGTCCCGGCGATTTTTCTTGTCTATCCCGAAACGTGTCTGCAGTTGCTCGTAAATCGCGCACCTGGCTGATACGCTCGTGCCTTATCGAAAAAATAAACCCCTTTTTACAACCCCACGATTCAGAGAATGAGAATGAAGAGCGCGCGCGCTGAGTTGTTACATTCCAAAAGGTGCATTAATGTATTTCCTGACAAAACGACACGTCGGACCTGCTTCCCTCGTCGAAAGCGAGAATCCTCACTTTTCCGAGTTACCGTCTCGGATTCCCTAGAAATCGGACCCGGCTAAACCTTTCGCAACTCCCAATTATAGACGGTGAAACAAAAAGGTTTGCACATCTTACAAACATTTCATGTCCACAAAAGTCCACAATTTTGATTCTCGTCGAATTCACCGTTTCTTTTTTTTGCCAACGAACCGTATTTTTAACTAAAAAAAATTGTACAATGAACGAGCACAAAATCGCGGGCACTTGCGGACAGAAAATGTTTGCAAACTGCGCGAACCTTTCCAACCGTGTGCATAGTCGTATAAATTGATACTAAAGTATCGGCACGAGTATCTCGGGCCAATCGACGAAAGGCGTTAAAAAACTATATTTAGATACGTCTCGTAGCGGATAAAGAAAAGAAAAAAAAACGAAAAATTTCTAGTGAAACGAAATACAATTTTATAGTCGAAGACAGAAGGGCATGAGCGTAAAGTGCCGATGACCCAATGAGAGTGTCGTTTTTGCACGCGTGCAAAAAAAAAAAGACGAGAGCCGAAAAGCCAAACGGTCGTGTCGCAGTTGACTTGTGCGGGTGAAAAGATTTGAAAAAAGAAATACTCGAAATGCAGAAAAGTCGGTAAGACGATAGAACAAGAAGATTCTCCGGTATCAAAGTCGTTCCCACGTACCTTCGACGATAGGTAAATCTTGTTACATAGCTTTGGGGCTACGAGGTTTTCCGGAGAATACACGCGAAGAAGAATTCCGCGGGTGCGTCGATGCCTGTGACTTTTTTATGCGATCAAAGAAACTTTTCCTGCCGTTCCTTCCTTATACTGAGCCACCTTTGAAACTCCCTGCCCGCGACGATCCGCGCGATTCCTCGCGGGTCTGATTTGGTTGAAAAAATATGAGAAAAAAAATAAGACGAAGGAACGTGAGAGAAAACCTTTCCCGCAATCCCGGACGGCGCACCGTTAAGAAAGAAACAAAAAAAGAAAGAAGAATACGGGCTTAACGCAGACCTGAGTGTAACGGAATGAGAAGGAAAAATATTAAGAGATAACGGAGAGAAAAAAAGCATAATAATAATGATACGATTTATTATAAATTCTGATTGACTTTAATTGGACGTAACATGAACGTGGGTGAAATTCAACTGATCGTGATGTTTCGTCCGAAGCCATACGGAGAAGAGTAATTGTTATCTGTTGTATTTTTATTTTTCATTCGGTTCTTCTCTCTATTCCCACACTTCTACTTGTCTGTCGATAGCATATCAATATTGATTATTATCCTTATGATTATGATTATTATTATTATTATTATTATCTTTATTATTATTATTATTATTGCCATTATTATCATTATAATTATTACCAATGAATTCTTCATTATACATGGATTGCACGTTTGATTATTATATCGGAATTATAACGTCTAATAGAGATATACATATATGTGTACAAATATGTACGTATGCAGGTTCATATAGTATATTATAAAACGTAATTTGTGACTTGCATGCGCGAGTCCGGGTATTACATGCATACGCACATAAGGACATATGTCATATGTATATAGTAGGTAGGTTAACAAATTGATTGATTGTATTTTGTATCACTACAAGAACCGGTAGCAAAGATCGAAAGGAAAGAGTTTTTATGAACAAAAAGAGTTTTTTAAAATGACGCGAACATCGAAATTTCTATGGGACGACCATTAATTGTTATATTCGTTGAAAATTTTTTATGCGTGTAACAAACATCGCTGAGTTGATTATTCTTGATTTGTTAATTTAACTTTTTTATAATAAATAACAATTGATTAATCGAGTTTCGAAATTTGCTTCCGGATACCACGAGATGTAACTGTTTATTATCGTTCAGTGATCCCTAAAACCCCTCCCCGGTCATCCGATATCCATACCAAAACCCGCCCAATTTTTCTACTTTTACAAAACTTATTTTTCGCCCCCATTTGTCTCCGTTCCTTGGACCCTCCCCCCTCCCCACCCCCCGATCGCAAAAACGTTTTAACTCTTTAATCTCTCCATCGGGTATAAATAGTGCAACGAGCGACTCGTTAGATTCGTTCGCCTGTCGAGCGAAGAGGTATTTGAAAGAAAAATAATGAAATATTAAATAGCACACATGAACCAAAAAAAAATAAAAATAAAAAAGAACAAAACGAAAGAAAGAACGAACGATGAGAAGAAAAAAAAAAGTATACACAATGTGATATTGTTAATTGGATATTACTTACGTATAATTACCCACGTATTGCAGATGTAAGGAAGGAATCTGAGATATTTGATCGATCGATTGTTTAACTAATCACGATTGGTTTTATGATATTAATAATTATACTATTGAGTAAAATAATAACAATAACGATGATTAATAACAAATAATCATAATAATACCTACTTGTGATGATGTACTGCGATGACTTGCATTAAGTCCGGGTCACGTGAAAAACTTTTGATGATGGAATTCAAATAAAAACAAATATAATTCAAACTAAACCAACCTGCATAGACTGTGTTTATTGCGTATCTCGTCAACTACTTTTGTTAAATTAATTTTAACGTCATATATCTTTGAGACTGAAAGTTTCCATTTTTTTTGGGGGTTGTGCCTCTCTCTTTTTGCAATTTAGTTTATGTATTATCTTTGTTTCTTTTTTCGTTCGTTTGTATTTTTTTTTTTTCATTGCAATCTTTTTTTCGTTTCGCCACACTGCGGCGATTATTTCTAACGCTCACTGTAATTCGCTAAAGTATCTCGAACATACCAACAAATACGTTTTTGTTTATCAATTATTCTCAACTTTTTTTTTACGCTCTCTTTATTCCTCGTCGGAGTGCATCCGACGATTCATGTATGGACTGATGCGTAAATATTATACAAGTGTTTTCCACGGATCGCTCTGGTGGCTCTGTTCGTTAAGTGAAACGTCAATGTCGCTCGATACGTCAATTTTTGAGCTTTACCGGTAAAGGTCAATTCGTCGGGAGATGCGGCCGTCGATGTCCAGCCGTTTGCGAGCCGAGAATTGGCATACGACCTGGAACGACGCCAGCAATCTCGCGATCGAGAGTGACTCGGCGTTGTTGATTTACAGAATTGAACGTAATGAAACAGAGGCACCAAACTCGTCCGCTTAGTTTATACGGTGTCGATCCAAATATTCCGTTTAGATGTCAAAACTCAAAGCTTCCCGTTTACACCCCATTTTCCACGCCTTCGCTGTTTCCACCCTCCTATACATATCCGCTCCTCGTAACATACCAATGATAAAGCTACACTCGATCGAACGATTGTCCATAGATCTGTGTGTCATTTAAAAATTTTTAAAAAATGCTTGCTGCCTGTTATTTTTAAAATTTTATTTTTTCACATACCCGTTAATACACAATTGAATCTTGATTCGCTAAAATGTCTTGGTGAAAGGAATTTTTTTTAACTGGTACGACCTTTAAATGATAAAAAAATACGTAGAGGTCATTAGAATAGGACGTTTCACTGATCAGAAACCAATAGATTTAAAAAAATGGTGAATCAACGCATAGAGTATTGCAGTAGTGTATTAAAAGTAGAGAAAAAACCAGTTTCACCTCTTCGCGCGCCGGAATATTTGAAGCGATATGGAGCAATGTAAAACCTCCGTCCCCAGCCCGATACGTGCTCAGTCAGTAACGAATATACATTTTACACATGTTACAAATGTTACAGATTTAAAAAAAGAAGAATTTTAATGGTGCGAAACTTTTTCTAGGGAGATCAAATTATTAGCCGGTCTGTCAAATGAAGACTATAATAATTTGCGTCTGGTTATTTCATTTCTATTAATGTTGAGGACCCTGAAGAATAAAAAGTGGATTAAAATGTATGTTACCGACTGAGTATGTTTCACGTCGTCTTAAGCACTTTTCGACGTCACCTCGTATCTCACAAAAACACTATTGCGACGCTCGACTGCCGTAACTTTAATTATCCTCGATATTTTCTGATCTAGATAATGTATAACGCTGGTAGTGCCGATTGTATTACGTTCATTTGCTAGTAGCGTCGTGTCCAATGCGAATGCTTTACCTCCCTGGATCGCCGAACGAAGAAAAAAAAAATGTAACAAAATTTTACTATTGAATAAGTAGCAAAAACAAAAGAAAAAAAGCATTCGCAGTGGACGACTGCATTTCTTTGCACCTATAAACTAACTTTTTTTCTTTTTTTTTCAAGGCTTGGTCGTGTACTACTACATTGGCGATACCTTGAATCTTTGTCGCAAATTTACTACTATTAATTGTTTTATAATTTTTTATTTATTTGTTTCTCTTTACATCCCTCCCTCCATCTCTGTCTAATCGGTATCCGACTAATGCAAATAATCGTTAAACGGTACGCCCGGAACTTTATTTTACAGCCAGGAGGAGGGGGCTTGTACGCAAAAACGCATGTTAATTATTTATCGATAATGTATACGTGTATATATGTCTACGTATATATGAATATACTGTGCGTATTAATCAATTTTTTTATTTTACGATAATGTACAACAAACACTGTACACTCTCATAGACACCGACAATGATACACGCATATATACATGGAATACAATAAATAGCGTGGATATTTAGAGAACGCTAATCGGAGCTCACGACCGATGTTCACTGTCGGACCAAAGTGCACCTCGGTCCTGAACCTTAGAATCTACTTTTTTCTTTATTTGAACAATTTTTTTTTGTTGTCTCGATGTTTTCGTTGTTCTAATTGTAATGATTATCTTTGATTTTTCTTATATATTTTTCAGCATTCCCTATTGTGTCAATAGTTAATATTTTTTTTTTGTGTTTCCACGAATCGCGTATGCGCTAATTTCGTACGGGGAGGGGGAGGGGCATCGTACTCGAGAGTGTCGACGCGAATCGTTCGATCTTACAATTATCGGCGAGTCGACAATTCCCGAGTCTCTGTCCCTTCCGGATATGATAGAATCGTTGTCGATGTGTTGTTGTGCCGTAGACATTTTTTGGACTGACCGTTTCTTTCAGTTTATTGGAATGTATAAGAACGGTAACGCATTATTATTAAACTATTACCGAACAAACGTACGAGAACGGATAAACAACGCAAAACAAAACACACGAAAAAAAAAACAACACCGAGCTACACTCGCGACACAGCTCCAAACTCACTCTCTCTCTGGCGAGTCACTGTAAACATTCGTAGTGTAATGTACACGTGTGGCAAACCACGAAAGCCGAAGAGAAATGCATAAATCCACCGATACGGCACAAGCACAGCTAAACATACACGAATGTGCACACACCACGGGAAACACTTGTACTCGCTCCTCTTCACCGAGAATCCTTTGGCCAAAACAAAAAAAAAAAAAAAAAAAAAAAAAAAAAAAAAAAAAAAAACAAGAACCACGCTCTCGAATCACACACGACGGAGCGTCAGATAAATGGGCGGAAACAATGGGATAACTCACGAACACACGAAAATTTCGCACGGTGTCAAAATGATGCGTGTGGAGAGAACCTCGCATGTCGCATAATAAATGTACGCTGTCTCTTTGCTAACGAAACACGACACACACGAACAAAGCACACTTGTAAGCAACATACAAACTTTTCTTTCAATTCCTATCGTGCAACCAATGTCGTATCACATACAATATCTCTATATCCCGCTCTTTCTCATTTTGATCCTTGGTATCACTAAAGGGCAGTGGAAAGCGAACGTCGGCGCGCGATCTGCATCGAGAGGTATAATCGTGTAAAAAAAAACCAAAAATTGGCCTACGATATATTCGCGGTAGATCTATCACATGGGCGTATCAAAAGTCCTCCTACGCTCATTATGGCAGACTCGCGATATTCATTTCGAATGTAACTGCACCCCGAAAAAAAAAATTGATTTGACGGCCACCCTTTGTTTGGTTTAAGTAAAATATTTATTTGATTAAAATAAATATTTCTTTAAATTAAGTAAACAGTTACTTAAATGAAATAAATATGTATTTAAATAAAATAAATATTTTACCAAAACCAAATAAACGGTGGCCGTCAAGTAAATGATTTTGCTGGGTGTGCCGAGTCTATATCTAATTATCATCGATATATTTAAACCGGTAGAATAAATTTATTTTGGCCGACCGTAACTACTTGTTCTTTCTCTCGATGACGATTCGCGTACCAGCTCCACTGTTCTTTGCAAAAAACAAAAAAGAAAAATGTATCACAAGATTATCGCGTGCACGCGTCTATCAGCTGCCTGGTCTCTCTGGCTAAGTTATTACATACATTATATAAAAGTTACCTGCTTACCTGTGTGTGCGTATATCGTCGTCGCCGACTTATTACTATATATATACTATAATACATATATATCTATCGCTTAGATAAATCGTATTGCGCGTGGACGTGGGTGTGGGTGCGAACGTGCTTACGCGTATATATACATTATACATATACCCAGGTGGGATTTAACCATCGGTACGGCTGCGGGACCGCACCAGTTGCAGAGGGTTTTGTACTCGGCGCTTAAACCGGTGTTCGCCCGACCCCGGTATTGAGTCGGACCCAATATATAGGCTCGCCGAAAAATTTTATCGTTGCGTACATTTATCGTTGCCTCTACCGTACACTATCGGAGCCTCTTCACTATTCCCAAGATTCACGGTCTGCAAATATTATTCGAAGACCATCAATTTGTCTCGCGTCCACTCCAAATACATTCGAAATGTATCACACACGTTATTTTATACACTTTCCTAGGTTTCTTAATTCACACGCTTCCGTCACTGAATTTTCTCTGTAACACTTCCGATTCAAAGTATCACCTCAAATCGGAAAAATTTCATACCGGAAGTGACATCATAACGAAATTTTTTAATTTTTTCATGTTACGTCACTTCCGCTTTAAAAGTAATATTTTCAAGCGGGAAGTGAGGTCAAAGATTTTTTATATGTATCTCGAATTCAGCCAGTGACAGAAGCGTGTAAATTAAGGAATCCAAGAGAGTGGATAAAAGAACGAGTGTGAAACGTCTCAAATATATTTGGAATTCATCTCGAATGTGGCGACAGAAGTAGCGACGTAGTAGCCTAACCCAGTGCTTGTTAGTGCTCGAAAGACCGTCGGCGTCGCTCTGGCTGCCTACGCTGGCCGGAGAGGGACCGACATAGCGTTTTGACGCACGGCAGCCAGTGTGGAACCAGCGCAATGCCGTTTTTCCCCCCACGGCAGAATTCCACCTGGGTATATATCTTGTTGCGCCAGGCTATGTCGAGCGTGTGTAATGCACTCTAATATTCTGTATAGGCATTATAAAGCGAGTGTGCGTAAATTCTCGAGGAGAATAGGCTTGGATCTCCAGCTGGACTAGCGGGAGGGGGGGGAGTCAAACCTCCCCCGACTCGTGTAGCATATATATATATATACCACATAACTACCATACGCTTTGTCTCACTAAATAGCTAACCCGTAACTCAAGCATTCACACGACTAATTACGTAATACTGTGGTAGATATTGTTCTATTATATCTGTGCGTAAAGGGTAGAGTCATGTTTAATTTTTTATATATATATATATACGATAGTTTTTCCCGAGACGAGGAAAATTCTGTCGATTAGGACAGCTCGTAATATCTTTATACGACTATAAAATATATCCATTAGCTGAGCTGCTTTGGTCGATCTATCGAGCGTAATGTTCCACGAGTAAACGTGTATTTAGATGAAAAAAAAAAAAAAAAAAAAATTATCATCAATTTGGCTGACGAGCGAAAGCTTCTTGTGGCGAGTGCACGTTGTAACAACGACGAGGCTCGCAAAGTGTGCAATCTTGTTCGAATCAATCTCGAGAGAGATAGAGAGAGAGAGAGAGAGAGATACACCGGTGAAGAGCAAAATGTAATCATTAGGGATACTCGTGTCCCAACGACCGAGAACAAAGGGCCAATTTAGCCTTCGTCTTCCATCGGTCCCGACGTTCGAAGCCTTCGCTATAGCGGGACACATCCACCACCGGGTAGCATACGCGACCAAAGCCAACAGCTGCCCCCCCCGCCAACATTCCCCCCCCCCTCTCACATTCTCTATCACTCGCTATCGCTCTTTCTATCACACCGAACCACCCCCCCCCCCCGCCCCGTCTCTTATCGCGCTCAACCTCCCGTCTACGATGTGTAATATCTCTGTAATATCTGTACCCACTACGAGCACACCTACGTGAACAATATACAGTGTAGAATCTCCCAGCAACGTATTGATACACTGTGGCAGTGTGTATCTATTTTATATACGTACATACGCACATATGTATGTATGTATATGGAATCGGTATGAGCTGTCGCCGCTAATAAACACTTGCCTAGCATTATAGTCTCTTCAGCAGCCAATTTTTTCCGCCATGGATATCGTTCACATTTTTCGCATATCTGTGCTGTTTAAAAAAAACATCGGACGTTTTGCGTGAATATTTCTTGTCTGCAATGGACATTTTTTTTTTTTTTTTGTAATTTTACTATTTTTGTTGTTTTCAAAGAACGATATTTTTTTCAGTCAAATTGATGAGAGAACTAAAATTGTCGTTGTTTGGGGACTAGGGGTGATCGTTAAATGTGCAAACCCCTTTTACCGTGTACCGTTGTTCCGGTATTTTCAGATACGGATATAAAATTTTCTGTTACTTCGTAATTCGCGGATCTTAATTTTCGAATCTGCAAATAGAATCGAACGATATCCACGGATGGGAGTACGACTGTCCTCGCCTTAAGTAGACACCGATGTTACCCCCCATTGAATCCATTACTAAAACCCCGATCAACTCCCCATAGTCGAGTAATCTTTCGTCATTGCCGTCGTTGCCACGTTTATTTCGTATGTAAATACATCTCTGTGTCCTATATAGTACATATAGAATTTTATTTTTTTATTAAAAAAAAAAAAAAAAAAAAAAAAAAAAAAAAAAAAAAAAAAAAAAAAAAAAAAAAAAAAAAAAAAAAAAAAAAAAAAAAAAAAAAAAAAAAAACCCCTCAGCCCAACAGTAATCCCCTTATTTATATTCACCTGTACCGAAAAACCACCCATGTACCATCACCCTTGCCCTCCATAGATAGAGTGCTATGCCATGCGTGTTCGCTCTTGCTGTAGGTATGTCGCGAGTTTCAACGCGGGGCGTGCAAACGCGGCGAGACGGAGTGCCGGTTTGCGCACCCCCTCGAGACGGTGCAGGCGAACGAGGACGGTTCTGTGACGGTCTGCATGGACGCTGTCAAGGGCCGATGCAATCGGGACCCCTGCCGCTATTTCCACCCCCCTCTGCACCTTCAAGCCCACATTAAGGCCGCACAATCTCGGGCTAGCATTGCGGTAATGCATTCTCTCTCTGTCTGTCTCTTCTTCTTCTTCTTCTTCATCTTCTCCTTCTTCTGTTTATTTTTTATCTTTTATTTTAGTTTTTATTTTTTCCCTATTTTTCCTATTATTGATATTTTCCAATTCCCGATCCCTGTGTAACCCCACCTCGCTCAGTCAACAAGCCACAGTCCTTTGCTACGGGGTATCTATTACATTAATCTGCAGTATTGAATTATCGTTCCGATCCCGCGATTCGAATCTCTGTGATTTACTGCTCCGGGGCAAAAGAACGACTCTCCGAACTCTGCTGGATTATTGTTTTTCTTTTTTTTTACCGTTACGAAAATAAGAAGAGTCATTCATTCGGCTCAAACTACTTGCCAAGTCTCATTATTCATTTTTACGATCTCTCGAGGAATTACGGAAATTGGATTTCATGTTGGATTTTCGCAGCGGATTTCCAGCCTTCGACTTATCAGAACGTTCTGGTGTCGATGCTCAGTGAAAAAAGGTTTGCGCATTTGGCGAACTTTTGTTTTACTCTGCAGAGATCCATGATTTTTGTTTTGTTGATTTTACAATTTTTCATTAATTTTTTGTTCTTGTCAGGAACCGTGTTTTTAACTAGAAATTGTAAAATTGACGGAAACAAAAATTGCGGCCGATCGTGGATAATAAATGTTTGTCAAATACGTAAAGCTTTGTTACGGTGTAGTGTGACAGTATTTTTTTATTTTAGCAAATTGTCTAAATTGTTAATTGTTAATTTCATCTTCGAGCTCCCGATTGACTTTAATCCTGTTTACTATTTCCCCACCTTTCATTGTTTTGTCTTTCTCTCATCTCTACCGACTTCTCCTATAGTTTGTGCTGGGTACGCGTCGAAGAAGCTTCGGGCCGCTGCGTCGCCTTTCGCCAATCCGTTAAATATACATATTTTTTTATATCGCTATTCTCGCACTATCAGCCTCTTATCCGGCCTCGAGCACGGGATCGTGCGTCATGCACTTGACATGTGTACAAAAAAAAAAAATTACGTACATACGCATATGTGCATAATGCCCAAGGAGGCACGCGACTTTTACTCTCACACTTTCGCCTGGGTGAACAATTACTTTTTTTTAACTGCCAGCCGATAAAATTGGCCAAACGTCGCGCAGTGGTTATTCTCGTGGAGAACGCTGCCGGGACGTGAGAATCGGTTCAATTTATCCTCCAATCGGCCGATTACGTCGAATCTCAGAGCCATGAAACTAATATAGATTCTCATATTAAAAAATATTTTTTATTTTATTTTTTGTCGACAATAAAAAAAAAAAAAAATATCCGATCGATTTATTGAACGAGGATTCTCACCTGCCGGTCCCCCAGTTTGTCGCTTTTGTGTTCGTCCATCTATCTATCCTGTTTGACGTTCTCAGCCATGATCGTAGTGTTTGTAGCGAGTAGTAGAGATCGTTTTTTATCATCACCGACACCACTGTTCTATTTCTCTCTTTTCTAGCAGCCTATCGCAGCTATCCAGGTGCAAATATTATACCTAGTTGCCAAATACACCAATCTCACCTGATTACCTAGATCATAAAAATGATACCGTTATCTCCGAAGCCACATCCGAACGCTTCGTCGAAACTCGAACGCGCGGAGGGATCGTTTAAAAACGATCGGTTGTTCCTTGCTTTCGTCACATCGCATTAATTTTAATAGACAATTTTTTCTATAGACCTACACTGTTCTCGTAAATTATTAGTATAAATATGTATTATATACATCGCCTAGAATATCATCATAGTATCCCTTCGTAGCTCGAGTCTCGTGAGACGGCCGAGGATTTATTAAAAACTTGTATATAAAAAAAAACAAACGTAGTGAATTACCTCTCATGAATGACACAACGAACACAACCCTGCTGACAAGCTGTGCTGCACGAACCCCGGCTATCAACCCCGCTGCTGTTTGCTGCCCTACACAAAAATGCCTACACTCGATGAGCAGGGCGTCGCGAAGATTTTATTCTTGCAAGTGGAAAAGTGGAACAAATCGGTTGGATCGAGACCGTCGGTAGATTCGACGCCGGGAAAAAAAAAAAAAAAAATACACACACCAATTGCCGCGAGCGATTTCCGGCGAGAAAGCGTCAATCTCTCGGTGTCCTTCGAGGTAGAGCCCAGCGTTGGAATATCGAAGGCAGGTGCCTCGAGCTCTTCCGGGCGTCGGAGAAGAATCTCCGACGATTGTCTTCTTTATTGTGGTCGCTCGCCGATCCTAACGGAATACGGTCTGCTGTATATTCCGCTGTTGTGTGCTGTCTCGAGATTTTCAACCAGCTGAGTTTCAGCTACGTGCTTTCCGGAGGAAGAGTACAAAGTCTGTCTGACACTCCCGTGACGATTTAGAGCAATTTGTGCTCTTTGCATGTTCAAAAAAAAAAAAGAAAAGAAAAAGAAAAAAAAACTCTTTCCTCACAAATGTGTCGCTTCAGGAATTGGTTCGGTCGACAAAATTCACTTTTTTTTTATGATGCACGTGGAGAACACACTCCGTTCGATCTCTCGCTCTTTCGTTCTACTCTCGGTCGACACTCGTATACTCGGTCCCAGCGATTCCGGTTTACAAATTACAACAAAAAAGAAAATAGTGGAAATCCAAAAAAAAAAAAACGAGATACGAGGGAAACGCAGACATTTTCAGCAACGTCGGCACGGATGAGACTACGCTACACCCGGACACTCGTGAGAAGAAATCACGCACGGATTCCGGCAGACCAGCTTGTTGGCAGGGAAGTCTCATTCTCTACAAATGGTTTACAATCACCGAAGGGTGCATCGCCGTCACATGTTAATTTTCATATTACAATCTTCGCCTTTTTTTAATTTTTAATTTGTTTTTTCCTATCGTACCGTACGTGGATCACCTGGGAACTCGTATTCGGGCATCGAATATCAGTTCCGAGTTCCGATTCTCCCTTTTTTTAAATCATAAATCATTAATAAATACCGGTTGCATGTCATTTTCATATAACACAATGCACTCTTTGGTGTGGCGGCACCATTAATGGATGTTTGTCAAGTGTAAGACATTAAAGAATCCCCGAACGATCGAATCATTAACACTTGTTGTTCCACCCACACACAGAGTACATAGGTGAGAACGGGGCAAAACGGGGCAGCTAAGATATACAATTTTCCTCCTCAAATCGTACAAAAAAAAATTAAATTTGTAATTATTGTTCCGAGAGTATCCGAGAAAATGCGCAGTGGGAAAATTTGCGTGGGGCAAAATGAGGTACCTTTCGAACCCGCGAGCACCACTCGGTCCCAACCAGCCGAAATTTTCTAATTCGCCCCAATTTAGGAGGAACTCCATCATACCTCTCCGTTCTATCCAATTTTCCAATAACAGTTTTCAGCAAATTTCGCGGTATCCCATTTTGCCCCATGTCTACAGTTCACAACGACCCCCCATTTTGCCCCGTCCCCCTATCACGGATAAATCATCCACACATCCAATTTATTCGAGACTGTTAAACACCAACCGACTGTAATTACGTAATTGTTGTTTCCACGCACAGTAATCAATTTTTTTTTTTTCACCGAGAGACAGCGTATGGCACACACACAGAAACACACAGATACACACACACACACACACAATCGACGACAGTGTGTAGCGGAACGGCATCGACAAACCGAGGAAACGTCGTCGAGCAACAACTTTTTTTCCTCGTCACGTACTCGGACAATCGACGCGTGTGATGTAAAATATGTGCGATTGTTGTCGTTATTGATTTGCTCTTTACCTTGCATTTAAAAAAAAATGATTTTTCAGGAAAGATTCGGACGAGTCGCAGTACCGTTTTTCTCAATTATAGATATAATCTAATTCTTTTCCTCCTCGGACTTGGTCGCTAATCCTTCCGCGTGGAAGAGTCCGCGGTGTCGCTCAGACCGAGGCAAAACTGTGGACGGCGAGGGAATCTCTGCAGTTAATTATAAAATTTAATTTCCGCAACGCAAATATATGTACCTGTGTAATTATTACGACTCGTGTGTACGTAGTGTGCCGATTGCAGGTTTTTTTTCGTGCAACGCGCCAGAAATCAGAAAAGCCAGACGCTGTAGACGAATGGAGTTCTCTCCCCCCGTATACGATCGACGCTCAACCAAGTTATTCTCTTTTCTGCCGTAACGCTTTCTCCACATTTACGCCATATCACCGTTAATCGTCTTATATTTTTTGTATTTTTCTTTACGGTTCATCGTGCAGTTTATAATTTGCTATGTTTACACACACGTTCGCGGAGTTCGCGCGAATCGGTATAGTGACGGCCGATTCGCGCGAATTGCCCGACACTTTTTTTTTCATATTTTTTGATTGATTTTTATTATTATTTTAATAATTTGTGACCACACTAGCCACGGTCATGAAAGACCGTTCTCGCAGGCGAGCGGAGCCGTTGCCGTATTACAGTGACGATATTATTTATTTACAACGATAGCGCTGTTGTCGAATTTATCAATATAAACGATGTGTCTTTCCTCTGTACTGCTATATTACAATTGCCTACACGATATCGATTCGTAAACAGATCTTGTTATGTAACCTCGTTATATTATATTGTTATATACATATTATATATATATATCGTCTATACTTGCCGACTGTCTGCCTAGCCTCAACTGGTCTTATTTTCTTTTTTTTTCATTTTTATCTTGCCCTCTCGCTGACGATGCTTCATGCTTGCTGATACCAAAAACAATCTCCGTGCGCTTCGCTATCCGCCAATTAACGCCTGCCGAAATTGCCGACGAAAAAACTGTCCCGAACGCACGACTGACCGATCACCGCCCGCCAAACGTACATGCGAAAAAAAAACCAAAACAAAAAAAAACGCAATCCGAAATACCATCGTCGATGGTTAACGCTGGGCCTCACGAATGATCTTCACTTACGGACGGAATCGTACGGATACGAAAAATCGAAAAATGAACGATATAAAAAAAATATCAATAAATGAACGAAAAAAAAAAAAATTACAAACGATGTCATGAAATCGGATAAGCAGACGGCGTCGTTGCCTACGAACGTGCCGGGAATGGGCGCAATGGCTGGTGGAATGTCAGGAGTGCCGGCATCGGCTGTACCCGGAGGACTGCAGAACGCGAGTATGGCGAGTATCGAGCTCGGAAAGAAGCGGATGCGCGACACCAATGATGATCTGCTAATGGTACCACGGCTTATGCATGATGTACACCTTCCTTTTCGTAGCGGAACTCGTTCGGTGACTGGTCTCCGATTTTTTTTTTCTCTCGCAATGGTTTCTTCCAAAGATTACCCTGGTCGAAATTTTGCGAGCGTCCCAGCGGAGCCTTATCGGAGCCTTAACCGGCCTCGTCGGGCCCCGCCGTACCGCTCTAAAATTTCTACCGGGGTAAGTTTCTCGTCCTGGCCTAAACGCAATTTTTTAAAAATTTTCCTCACGCGCTATTGCTCGAGACCAGACGCCACGGTTCCGGAGTAGCCGTATTTTTAAGTTACAGATATCATAGTTACTGGCGATTGTAAATACACTGCCGAGAGCGCTTAGAGCTCTAGCTCCTTTTTTGTCGTTTCTAAAAAAAAATTGTCACGCTCCCATCTGTGTTACCGTAGTTACACAAACTACCACAGAGAGACACCCGCGGACCCGATATTGTCTTGGAAAAAAATAAATCGTAAATATCGCGGCGGATAGAAGCGACTCATCCCAGAATCGCGAGCCTGGCTTTTCCATAGCTTCGCATCCTTGATTTTTTTTTTTTTTTTTTTTCAATTACTACCCATGATCATTCGCTTCTATGGCTCCAATGAACACGCGCAACAAATTATTCTCTTCACACGGAGAAAAATAATTAGACAACCCCAACCGACTGCGTGGTTAAATACGCTCCAGGCAATTACTTCGGTTGGACCAAAAAATTAATTGGATGGCCCAAAAAATTAATCTGTTAGCTCGACCAATTAATTGGCTGGGCCAGCCAATGAATCGGTTGGTAGCCGAACAAATAGCCGGGAGCGTATTTGACCACACAGGCGGAGCACCTAATTATTTATCTCCGTGCATCCCCCCAGCCCCGAGTGACAATTGGTCTTCTTTTATTTTTTATTTTTATATATATTTTTTTCATTATCGCTTACTCTCTGTCGTACTTTGCAATGTTGTTCATCCCGGAGCTTACACGCCTCGTAATGTATTTATAGATCGCTTACGGAAGTCTCTCATTTATCAAATGCTCGATTCAATTTTTTCGCGACCGTAACATTTCTTTTTTTTTAAATATTGTCGATAACCGAGAGAAATATCGTTCAGTGATTTTGACCGAATCGAGCTTTTAAATCAGAATACGGACGACCGTAAACCCCTCTGGCAGTTCCTTCAGCAAAAAAAAAAAAACGAAAAAAAAATCGCAAATATTTTTCGAGATCGATTCACGATCGGGCATATTCATTTTGGAAATCTCTCGTTCTATTGTGAATCCGATCGAACGCTGCAATTTCATTCCGTTAACTTAAAGAACCACCGAATATGAAGGAACGGCACGTGGCCAACCAACGAATGAAAATGCAACGATATCCTAATGTCTAATTCCAATTTCAAAAGTCGCGATCGAGGGCTTCCTCGTTCCCGCCGTTTCGCGCCAATGAGGAAACGCGGGAAGGAAGGAGACTCGAGAGGATCCGACCGCCGGAATTGGATCTGTGTAATTCCGAGCTTGCGCCGATGATGCATGTTGTGCTTTCGCGACCCCGAGGTGATGGTGCGACACCGACGTCATCTCCTCGACGCTCTGAGCGACAACGAGAATTAAAAAAAAAACACTGTAATCGTCGAGGAATGTCGCGAAAAAAAATCGGCGATTCGACCGACTCGATGAGATCCTTGCCGTTCTTATTTATCTTGCTCTCATTATAATAAATATTTCTCTCTCGCCGCGATACGTCGTTAGAGTCACGTCGAGTTTGCCGATTGAGCACCTTTAGATCGCTTACGTCACTATTATTATACTACACACAGCTCTGCATAATTTTCATTTTTTGGTTTTTTTTTTTTTCAAAAAATTTATATCATTTTATTTTTTATGTCAATAATTATCTTGATGATTCGCGATCTTGAGGCCGCGCGATTATCGTTACGCTTTACGCTGCGAAGGGAAAAAACAGCAAATTACAGAGAAAACGGAAGAAGACGTGGAAAAATGAGAATTTGGAAGTTCCAAGGGTTCGCGCTAGGACGAAGGAACGAAGCGGGACCAACAAACTTTTTGGCTTTCAAGCTTTCGCACCACGTTCGCATTACAAAAGCTTTCGACTAAAAGTTCTCGATATAGTCATTACATACATACATTTTTTTTTTCATTTCGCTTTTCACATCTTTCGCAAAAAAAAAGAAACAATAAAAAAAGAACAAAAAAAACGTTTAATTGGTAATCGCATCGTGCGCAGCTGCTTACCTTCATATTCAGTTTATTCACATATCTTCTTCTATACTACTTTGTCTCTCATTCTTCCTTGCTGTTGGTTTTATTTTTCTATTCTCATTCGTTTCGTGCCGTTTACGCTATCACCCCGTTAATTCCTTTTGCTTCTTTGCGATCTCAACGGTCGAGATCGTTTTGTAATTATTTCCGTTCTCCACTGGCGAACGCCAATCGGCCGTCCAACATCGAAAAAAAAAAAAAATAGTACCGGATTCGCTGATAAATATTTGCAAGGTATTTCGTCAGAGAAAGAAAAATAAATAAAAATAAAGAACAAACTTCCTTTTTGACTCGCGATTTTTTATTTGTTTTTGTTGATCTCGCAAAGCGGCATCGTTAGCGATTGTTCTGTTAAATCGGCGAGAGTAGTTTTTCTTTTCGTGTAGATGAAGTGGCCCGAGTCGAGAGTTTCGTTTCTCATTTGTTGATCCAGGAGCGATTTTTTTTAAATATTCCGAGTTGCGAAACTGTCTCGCACGCTCGGGCTCCCAGGAATCCGGTCTGCTAGTTTAATGATGGCTGGTGTTGTTTCCGTTTTTTTTTTTGTTTTTGTTTTTTTTTGCTGACATGACTTCCACGTGTTAGAGTCAAAGTTTTACAGTGATCCAACAAGGATAATCCTCGTCGTATGGGAGCGTCGCTGCAAGCTGCGTCATCGGCACAACTTACACTAACAACCCTAAACTCCTTCCATCCCTTATTCCGACTCAAGTCAAAATGAAACATAAAAAAAAAGAAAACAAAAAAAACATAATCTACTTGCCTTGTCCTCGAATCTAGTTGAAACCTATCCTGTCTTTGTTGCAGATGGACACCAAGTCGTTCGGGTCGTTCTACTACGAGAACTTTGTAAGTGCCGACTAAAAGAACACAAGCCGCAACAGTATTCGGTATAAAAAAAAAATTCGCGTTTCCTTCCCGAGATGATTGCAATGAGCCTTGAAGCTGATCGACAACGACCGTTTGACCCA